>PYAF01004402.1:496208-555127 GCA_007407185.1 Glycine tomentella | reverse complement strand
CTGCATCGTGTTCTTTTCTTCTTTTGTGCAATGATACCCCTTCATGTCGAGTGCGTTCACCTATTTATATTATTTATTAATTTTTCTAAATTCTATGTCCTGTTTAATTATTCAGGTCTTCGCCCACGGGACATTCGAAGTGTGGATCCTTCATTGTTTATGACAAATTCAATGCCTGCGTTGCTGGTAAAGTTTCTTCCTTTTTTCCCCTATCATTTCTTAATACGTTGTATGTATAAATGCACGCATTGAAGTTCATGAAGATACTCATGGAGTGCCCCGTTGTCCATATTAATGTAAACTGTAAAGTCCACATATTGTTGCCGAAAATTTGTATGCTTCATTATATAATTTAAGAAATATATTTTATCTTCGTTTTCATCCTCATCCTCCCCAAATTGCTGTAAACCACTGCCAGTTACAATCAAGTATGCAGATAGGTAACAATGTAATTTAAAACTAGAGTTGCGCCCTAAAAGTGGTGGGGTAAAAACTAAAAACTACATGAGACATCACTGAGAAATAGGAATCTAAGCAACCTATTATGGAAGTTGATGAATAAGTTGTTCTTGAACAATGTGTTACATTGTTAATAGAAATTCAGCCTCAAAATGAATTCATTTATGGTTGGTTGTATATTTATACACACAAATGCCTTTTATTTTGTAAAGTTTGCCCCATATGCTGTAAAGATGAATGTACAACATTGATATGGTTTGTTGCCTTTATCAATTAATTATCTATTCCATTTCTTTGTCTTGTATTAGGTCCGGGAGTATGCTATACTTCTAAATCTGGGTTCACTACGAGCAATAGCAATGCAAGATTGTGTACTTATATTTGACAATAACCGGTATTATTTTAATTAATTTAATTCTGCAATAATTCATAAATTATGGGATGCATCACCATCATTATTCCTTTGATAAAGTAACAGAGTACACTAAAACCTTCTATTGATATTTATCAGTATAGGAGGGAAAGCGTTTTTAGAGACATTGCTGCCTCGATTGAACCCCAAGAACAACAACGGAGGGCCATCAATGCCCTTTGAACTTGAGGTTAGTTTGGAATTTCAAATTTGCTTCTCCATTTAGAATCCTAATTACTGCATAGGAGCAAACAAAATAGAGTTGCAGTCACTTCCTGACACACTTTTGTGCACTAATACTATAACCTTGTGTTCTGCTATATCATTGAGACAACAAGCAGATCAGCAGTCCCACAAGACAAGAAAGAAAAGAGAAACTGATTTGAAATTGAATAAGGTTTATTTCAAAGGTTGAAATATGACAGTCACCTGGTCAGACTCAGGAATGAGGATAGAGTATGAAAATAAAATGCATTTTTTCCCAATTTTATTCTGAGGATTAAGTATAAACAAGATAGATATTAGAATAATACTTCAGTATATATTTATGGCTCAAGGTTTGTTAAACTTAAAGATGGTGGTTGCAGTGGAGTTTTAGGAATACTAATATAAAATAATGACGATAGTATACGTAATAAAATTACAAATGCAGAAGGCCAAGAAAAGTGTGGCCTTGAACAGAAAGCACGTAGGGGACTCGTAACTGTTTTTGACTTTTGGGCAGTCAATTTCCAAGTAATTGGGTCCAAGGGTTGTTACTTGTGGCAAATACACTCTTCAAAGAACTTAAGGAATTTGAATATGACTGTTGATGTGCGCATTCATATAACGAGTTGGTTACTGTGGGTGTAATTTTGTATATTGTTGATTCATCATTTGGCTTGTCATCTTATGCATACTGTTGTGAACTGTCTTCCCCTTAGTCATTTGGTGGAACTTTCAGGTTGTTGAAGCAGCATTGCTTTCAAGAATACAGCGATTGGAACAGAGATTGATGGACTTAGAACCTCGTGTGAGTATGGGAACACAGTGAGTAACTGAGTATATTTATGTTAATTCTTTGTGTGTGTATACTCGCAGAATGCAGATGTTTGTGTCTTTTTTTTAGGTAGTTATTTCTAAACCTGTCTCTGAATAAAAACTGCTAGGAAATTTTTGGCTTCATCTACTATATCCTGTGTAATGTGCTCCGGCCACTCTGCAGACATTCTTAAATGTATCATAAAGTGCATGTGCATCTGATGGTGCTGTATGATATACTTTTAGCATAGCACGTATGCTGAGGCAGAAACTTTCTTAGTTAATATTTTATGGAGTATATTGAGTATTTGCTTTTGGGGTTAATGGCGGATTATACATTTACTTCTCTCTTTCTCTGAATTCACTCATTGATTGGAATTTTCTCTCCGACTCTCCCTCTCCCCTTTGGTCCTAGGTACAAGCTCTTCTTGAGGCATTGCCAAATCGGTTAACTGGTGACATATTGGAGCAGCTTCGTATTAGCAAACAAACTTTGGTATTTTTGTCTCTAGATTTTTTTAATGAATCTTAAGTGGTTCTGGATAAAATTAGATATTTATTTGCTTTCTGCCAAATTGCTAGGTTGAGTTAGGTTCCAAGGCAGGAGCTCTCAGACAGATGCTGCTTGACCTTCTGGAGGATCCCCATGAAATACGCCGTATATGTATCATGGGAAGAAACTGCACACTTAGTAAAGGAAACAATGACATGGAATGTTCAGTGCCTTTTGAAAAGCAGATTGCTGAGGGTAAGCTATTTCAATTTTAAAAGCGTTTTTTGTTTCTTACATCAATATGGATCTTTCCATTCCACTGTAGAGCTATAACATAGCTTCTCATTTTCTTTTTTCTCATGATATGTAGAGGAGGAGGAGGAAATAGAAATGCTTCTGGAAAATTATCTTCAAAGGTTATTTTCATTCCAAATATGAGAGCATTACATTTCATAATTGGCTTTTTGTGTGTGTACTAACATGTTGAGGATTTATAATTTTATATGATATATGTAGTAAACCATGCTGCATTATTACATAGAAGAAACAAGTCGAAATCAAGAACCTTAACACTTGACCTACCATTAATATTCATACGCAAGACTTCCATGTTGCATTCTGTTAGGATCCAATTGTAAGGTATGGGACTTGGAGTTCCACATTGGAAGTATGGGATCCTAGTGTGGGGTTTATAAGGCCTTGGACTCTCAAACTACAATAGCTAGCTTTTGTGGTGTGGTTCTCTCAAGATTCTTATCAATTGGTATCAGAGCCTTCCACCATGACTCTCAGCTGCAAACGAGCGGCACGGGTGGTGATGCCGGCATTTCAGTGTTCGCCCGGGACTAGTCAAAGGGCTAGTGCACAGTCAGCCCGCGTAGGCGCCGGAGCTGCAGAGCGTGGTGGGATGTTAGGATCCAATCGCAAGGTATGGACTTGGAGTCCCACATTGGAAGTATGATATTCTAGTGTGAGGTTTATAAGGCCTTGGACTCTCCAACTACAATAGATAGCTTTTGTGGTGTGGTTCTCTCAAGGTTCTTATCACATTCCCATGGATATCCTGAAGACTTTCTGTTAAGATGTCTCACATAGGCTAGTGATATGTTCCAAGTAGTCCTTGAGTTAGACCCAGCCCATTATTTTACTCTCTAACCCACATTACAATATCTGAATCTGCATTTAGAAACAAGTGTCATAAAGCTTTCAAAGTCCATAAATGGACTTAGTTTATTATTCTAGCCAAATGCCAGTTGTTTTTTTGTTAGTAATGATTTCATCACAAAATTGATTTCTCTTAATGCACTTACAGATGTGAATCTTGTCATGGTCAAGCTGAAAGGCTTCTTGATTCTGCAAGGGAAATGGAAGATTCTATAGCTGTCAGTTTGAGGTTTGAACATCTTTTCTCTCTTCATAATTGATTGTAGATAACTGCATTGAAATATTATATAGCTTGATGCTAGGAACTTTAGTGCTCTTCTAAAGCCACGAATATGCCAACCTTGGGATTGTATTTGGAGTGCCATCTTTGGATACAATGTGGCAGCACAGTTCCAGAATTCACATTAGGCATTGAACCATTTGATTTCCTATATTGTCAATGAGGTCAAAATCATAGTATAATATTATGTCATTTAAGGACTTCAAATAAGAAAGGGATAAGATCAATCAAGAATTTCAAAATTCATATCTCACAATTAAGAATGCATGTTAAGTGCTGTTACTGTAAAGTTAAAAGAAGCATGTTGGTTCCTTTGTGCAACAGTCTTCCAATCAGTAACCTGAGTATTATGCATGTAGTCAGTCACCATAGATTAGGTTAAATTTAAACTCAATTCAAGAAAAGCAATTTGTTGACGTCAATAACTCTATCTATTATTACAAATTTTCTGATAAAATTGATTTCATTCAACAGTTCACGAAGGCTCGAGGTTAGCAGAGTAGAACTGCTTTTGCAGGTTGGAACATTCTGTGTGGCAATAGGTGCCCTTGTAGCAGGTACAGAGCTTGGGTGATTATTTGATGCAATATATGCAATGGGTTGTACAAAACCAGCCATAGTTTTAACCAAAAATTATTGAATTAATCACATCAAATCCACGTTAACCAGTTAACCAAAATTGATTTCACATTATTTACATTAAAATTAACAATTAAAGTGAACTCTAAATTGCTTAGTTATAAATTTTGTTCAAGGGTTTAGATGACATCCAAACAGCTCACTGCACTCATTTCTTAAAATTTAATAAAATATTATCGTTTAGTTCTGAAGTTTGGCTAAAAACATTGTTGGGGGTAAACATGGAGGAGATTCTTATCAATGGACCTCAAGCGCACCACATAAGTGAACCTGACACTAGATTTATACTCCAACAGACATGCATTCTACCATTTAACATCTTGGGTGCATGCTATATAAAGTTGGCACTATCATGATCATGGCTCCATTTTGCTGTTTTAATATACTTATCTATAAAGGACTTACAAGATTTAGAATAGGAAGTACTCAATTTGATATTGGGAGGAATGTTACAAAGGAACATGCAGGTGACATAACAATTTTTGGTTATACGGCACGAATAATTATGTTAGATGCAGGGGACTGTTGATTATCTTGGAGAATATTATATCTGTTGCCTGATTTTATTAAGATATATTTTGGTGACTTCAGGTATATTTGGCATGAACCTGAAGTCCTATCTTGAGGAACATGTGGTATGTGAATTGGTTTCTGAAGTCATCCGTGCATGATTTGCTTGATTCTTATTGGAAGCTGTTGCCGATCAGCCTTGTTAAAATAACCAAATTTTTGGATCTGATGCAGTTGGCATTTTGGCTGACAACAGCGGGGATCATTATTGGTGGCATTATTGCTTTCTTTATAATGTATTCCTACCTCAGGGCTAGGAAAATATTTTGATTGGAAGAAACCTCAAAATTAGGTAACTTTAACCTGTTTCCCTGGCAACACAGCTCTGAATTTTTTTTCCTTCTGAGATCTCGAGTATGAAACAGAGCTGTGGATATCTTGAATTGCCAATGTAATATCTTTTATTTCATGATATTTTCAAGGCTTCTAATGACCTTCTAAGGTTTAGTGATCAACATAACCACAATCTGTATCAATTCCTCCGAATCTGAAGGGAATCTAATTCCTTTTTCAGGTGATGTCAGGTTGTGAACAATAGTAAGCACCCAACAAATGCAGTGATTTACACGACCGAGGATCAATCATCCAAAATGGCTTCGAACGTATCCATGATGGTACTCACATTATTGAGCTGTAACGAGCATTAGTTTTTATTCTTGTTTTGGAGAGAGGGAGGGAGGGGGGGGGGGGGGGGGGGGGAGATACATTTTTCTTATTCTTGAGTTAATAATGTATATGGCTATGACAGTCATGACAGATTATCAGCCTTCTAGAGATCGTTCGGTTATTGTCTATGTGGGGGTGTGTCTTGTGTACACTAAAACATTATTCAACTTACAATGTTATACGCTATCTTTAGGTTCAAGGCACTACATCATAAAGGTAGTTGAATGCAGACTTCAATCAACATTTTAGTTGGGTGGGTAGTATGACACTGTCAATCAAATTTTGAGAGAAGTGATGCGCGTCTAAAATCAGTAAATCAAGTAATGGTAGCAAATGATGTGCACGATTACATAAGGTGCATTGATTGAACCACTTCCTAAGAAGAAATTATATAGTGTAAACTTTGCACCATAAAAACCATAAACCAATATGTGGCTACTTCAATTATCGGCTTGACTGACTCCTCATTCTATAATAAAAGCCGGTGATTCAAATTCCTTGCTCCAAGGTCGCATGGCCTGCGAACATTTGTTTACTTTTGGTTACCTGAGCTGGTGATGCAAACTGAACAACTTACATGTGGCTTTTCAAAGACGTAATTGCATGGTTTACATCTAGATTCAGTCCAAATTAAAAAATAATAATCAAAATATCAATTCCTTGTTCCTAATGCTTAGATCTCGTATTTTTTTTTCTCTCTCCATGAATGCTGATTTTGTTTTTCTTTTTAAAAGTATTATTTAAATTCGTGTATTTCGCAGTCGTACTAAGTATGTACTTAATTGTTAAACTAATTAAATCACTTAATAACTGTCTATAGTTCATCACTTACTACTACTACTACAAAAAAAAAAAAAGGGTCATCACTTACTGAGGTTCTGGTAGGAAGTAGTTGATTAAATGCATATACGGAAAATATTGGTTGATCAAACCTAAATTAGTTCTTCAAAATGAGCTGGCTAAATATGTACTTAGCATTAAACATATTTAATCTATAAATATATAAAAATTTATGATACGAAGTGGTTAGATTGGTTTAATAATTAAGAGGTCGAATAAACAATCAATTTAATCCTTCATAGTCACCTATATCACCGCATAAGTTCTTTAAAAGTTTAGTCACCAAATTAGTCCATCGAAATTTCTGTCACCAATTCAGTCCTTAGAAGATTTTACTATCAAATTAGTCTCAAATATTTAATATCACTAAATTAGTCGTTTGAAAAATCTTTTTATCACCACTTTAGTATCACAAGTTATACCGCTTAGAAACAAATATAGAAACTCTGATTCGGCAAAATATATTACATTTATGTACATGCTGAATCTGAAATTCAGTTTTAGGTTAAAACTCAGACGTTTATTACCAAAAACAAAACACCAAAACTAGGAAACAAAAGATGCAGTTGCTAAAGTCTACAGCAACAAAATCTGATATTGATACATAACTCATTCAAATATACAGTTCGAACCCCTCAGATATAGCAGTTCTGAAAAGATGAAAATCTAACCTGGGGAGAAGCCTCAAACAAATTCTCCAAAAAGAGGACAAAAAAAGGTGCTTATATCACAGTGTGCTTTCTACTGAATGTGAAGGAAGCCATCTTTTAGACATTATCTGTAATAGGTGACTTAGCTTCCTTACAAAAGCCTTCCCAAATGACAACCTCATGTATGACCTATGCTGCATGCAATGCTTAATAGTTAGTTAAATATAATATCATGCTCCAAGGACCATCCATGATTGCCATATAAACAAAAACAGGTGGTATACCCCAACCCAAATAAGCCACTTTGCTTCTATTCTGATGGCTTCATAGATTGGAACTCTTTGAGTGGCTTTGGATTCCCATCTATGGCCATATTCCCCATGCCAACTTCCACATCCTCCTGCTCAGCTTTTTCCCTCTGCATTTTTTCAGATATTTCCCCTTCAATAGCATCATGCTTCACAGCAGTCAATGAGGGCTCAAGAGTCCGGGGACCTGGACTGAACCAAGGATGCTGAAGGCATTGAGCAGCAGTTGGCCTCTTTTCAGGGACAAAATCAAGTAATGGAAGAAGGAAATCGGTCATGTTATTTGCTTCTTGTTCACTGAAATCATACTTCTCCGTCAGCACCTTATTAAGAGGCCAGAAACGCAACCGACGGATGTGCCTCAAATCACCATATCTGTTGAAAAAATCTCGAGAATAGCGTCCACCAAGTGCAATCTGAAAGCAATAAATGTTCAATTTTTGTGGAAGGGAACAGATAAAGAATTGACAATGATCAATTAAAAACAGATTGCAGTAAACAACTACCATATGGTTTCTTTTTCAGAAAGCAGAAGAATACATTAAAACAGCACAAGAGTAGAATATAATACCATCAGCAAATTGTCTATAATATGTTGGAATAAGTTTTTCTTGATCATATCAATAATTCAACATGCAAATTGACAATAACAATTCAGATGTTCTACAGCCAAATGCCGAGCCTACCTTGCGAGGCATCATCCCAAGAAGCTCCATCATCAATGCCAGATGATCCTGGAGAGTAAATTATAAAATGTCAACTTGTTTATTCATAGATTGAAATTGAAGTCCAAATAACCACAACAGCATTGCACATTTTTATACATTTCGCACAGGAAAATAGGAAATGATGGCATTTTCAATAGTATAAGCAAGACAGTATACCAATTGGAATGTATAAAAATGTCATACAAAATTGAATTTTCCCATTGCATAACAATAAAACCAAATGGTTAAGGACAACTTCTGCTCTCAGAAAAAAACATGATAAAAAGCCAGTTTTCATGGTCAAAATAATAATAATAATAATATTAACAGCAAACATTAGATGATTACAGCAAGAAATGAAGCCAACCAATTCTTTCAAAGTCCAAACAGGTGCACTTACCTCATCCCTATCGTAGTTGTCACCACTATGAGGATCAAAAAGAACATCGCCAGAGGCAAGCTCAAAGCAAATGCAAGCAAAGGACCACAGATCTGCCGGAGTTGAGTATTTAGATCCAAGAAGAACCTCAGGACACCTATACTGTCTTGTCTGAATATCATTTGTGAATTGTTTATAGGTCCAACAAGCATTACCAAAATCAACCAGCTTGCACTTAAGATCAACAGCTTCGAGCAACTTCTTTCTTGTAGAGCGGCTACCCCTCCTATTACCATGACTTCCTTGTGGAATATCTTCACTTTCAGAAGTTTTTGTCAATTCATCTATCCTCACAGGACCATTAGGTTTAACTTCACCAGATTCTACACTTGGTTTCACATCATTACTACAATCATCTTGCTCGTCAGGTGCTTTTGAATCCTCCTCAACTTCCTCAGCATTTTCCTTCCCAGCACAGCCTTGAGCAGCCTTTTTAGCCTTTTTCCGCAATTTCTTTTTCTGATTCTTGGTCAGATCTCCATTCAAACTTTTATTTGCTATTGTTGTCCCATTCTTGGTCACAGTCTTATCCTTCGTGTTTGGAAGGATAAGTGGAATGCCTGATTTTCTAGGATCCTTAGATGGATCTATTGGAGACAAAAGCAAGACATTCTCAGGCTTCAAATCAGTGTGTATTACAGAAAGCTCACGATGCAAGTAATCCAAACCCACCAAAATATGGAAACAAATTTCCTTGACCATGGGAAGGGGAACCCCTCGATAATCACTATACTTGATAAGTGTGAGAAGATTATCTCCAAGGAATTCAAAAACCATGCAAACATGATGGCCATTAGGTCCTGAATGCTTAAAGTGATCCAAAAGCTTCACAACACATTTCTTGTCATCTGGATCCCCGTCAGCAATTTGTTTAAGAATTTTTATTTCATCCATTGCTGCTTCAGTGTAATGCTGAGCACTCTTTTGAATTTTTAAGGCAACATATCGCTGCAAACAGACAATTTAAAGCATCACTAACAAAGTTCCAAACTATAGATTGCCGCATGTATGTTAGCATGGTATTGAAAGAATGAAGAATAACATGGGCCCTATTTGGATAAACTTCTCCATAAGCCCTTATAGGAGAAGAAAATAAGAAGGAAAATGCATTATTTTACCTTCTTATTTTTCTTCTCCTATAAGTGCTTATGGAGAAGTTTATCCAGAGTCATAGTCCTAAAGTGAATTCCCACTTAATCACTGGAACTCTAGTGTCACACAACAGACATGATCACATAGAAAGAACAAGGGCACAAAAAACCGAGTAACTACTTGAGAAATTTCTTAGCTGATCTTAATAAGAGAGAGATCAATAGTCAGAATAAAAGATCAAGCAGCTGAACCTCCTGAGATCCCTTTATCAGATGAGTTTTGAGAATGATAGTTTTTTTTAAGAATAAAATAAACTATTTCTTTCAATCGCAAACAGAAGGGTGCAAGGTCAAAGCCAAACCATTGTTAATTATTCCATAGACACAAGAACAAAAAAAAGGATGATAAATATAAATAAAAGCACACAATTTGTCCAAATCTCTCAACCACAAATACGACTCCACAAACCAGATAAAGAACAAACTCAAACTCTCTAAACTAATTGTAAATTGTCAAAAGCATTCATTTTTATCATCCCAAAGTTGTGCTGTGAGGAAACACACAAAAGGGCACGCACCGATTTGTGAGTGTCCCAAGCGAGCCAAACAGTGGAAAAATGACCCCAACCAAGCTTGCTCTGCACCACATAGTTCCCATTCTTGAAAGTGTCACCAATCCGAACCGCGTGGTACCCTCCGCGCCTGTAATCTTCGGTTCCTTCGTCCTCCGAACTGTAATCACTCACCTCACTACGGTCCTCCGCCATTGAAGGACCTTCAAACACAAAACCACTCAGAGACAACCGAAGAAAGAAATTGAGGAAGAAGGATTGGAAATTTCAACGAGGATGAATCGATTTGACCAATGGTGGTTGCGGATGAGAAATGTTGGAGTGAGGTGGAGGCGAGAGAAGGCCTTGAATCCAGTGAACGGTGGAGATGGGAAATTAGGGTTTTTGAGTTGGTCTTGTTGCCGGGAAAACAACGTATGAACTAAGAACGGAACTTGTCTCAGATACGTGACGTTTCACCATTTTAAATACTCCGGTATAAAATAATTGTGTGATGATAAAATTTATAATTTTATTTACTCCTATTAATTAATTTACATCATTTCATTTTTGTAATTTTATATTTATTAATAAATTATATGATAAGAAATACCCCACTATTTTTTTTATAATTTTATAAATTTCAAGAAATTATATGATAAGTAATTGTAAAATAATTTACATTAGTTTATAATGGCGGAATGTCTGCCTGAAGTGTGTGCTAGATGGTTTTAACAATTTTGTGATAAGAAATATCCCATTAAATGTACTTAGTTAAATTACTTTATGAAAATTAGTCGTACATAAAATAGACGAATGTTTCACGCCCATAATAATATAATTACAAAACTAATTAAAAAATCTCATTAATGAATAAAAAAATGCATTTATCAACATATTACTTTTTGTAATATAAATTATTTTAAAGAAAATCTCAAAAAAAGGAAAAAGGATTATAAAAAATAGAATGTAATGTATTTTTGGATAAGTTTGGTTAATTATGTTTTTTTTTTGAATTTTTTCAGGTTTTTATTTTTAGTCCCCGAACAAATTTTTGATCTTTAAACTGTTACTCCGTTAATGTTTTTAGTTATTGCTGTCAAATAACATCGTTAAATGATGATCTAATGATAATTTTATAATGGATTTATTTTCTGACGATTAAAAATCGCTAAAAATTATTTTGTTGAAATGAAAAAACACACTTACTAGCAGCTAAATTACTTTTTCCATTCATGATTTTTCCCTTTTCTCCAACAATAATGCAAGCTCAATTTAAAATCAAAATCAAGATTAGCTTAGGTAAGAACACAATCCACATCAAAATCAATTCCATATCCAAAATAAAAATCAGCTTAGGCAACCTTCTTCCTTAGACTTAGGGTTTGAGATTACTAGTACAAGGTTACTAACTCCAATAATGACATCGTATAAAATCTAACCCAATATTCAATCTAGTCCACTCCACTTCCTTCATTGGCATTTCCTGCTCCTCAGTTGTCTAACCAACTCGACAACGTCAACTACCATAACAAACAGTGTCACTACAAGTCTCCAATGGTTAAGGTTTTGTAGCTTCATATGGTTCCATTTCAGCGAAAGAAGCACACTTTATTAAGGGCTTTGAGGATAGGGTGTGCGAAGAGGGCGTTGTTGATGGGGAATTGGGGGAGGTGGAGTGGGTTTAAAAAAGAGTGGGCAGTGGTGGTGATGGTGACAGAGGAAGGATGAGGCAGTTGATATCGAAGGGGAAGGGGAAATCGTCATTGGTGTGTTAGGAAAAGGTGCAAGAGGTGGTGATGGAGGAGTCGTCGGAGTCAAAGTTGGAGAATTTTTGGGTTTGAGAAGTGCAATGGGGATCGGGGAAATCGGTGGGAGAGAGAAAGTAGCCGAGAAGGAGAAAGGGTTAAGGTGTTGATTTTGCTATTGTTGAACACATGAAAAATGACTCAAAATTAGGACAACTAAATTGTGTTATTTATTTGAACAAATAATATTCTCACATTTTTAATCACTAGAATATGAACTTGTTATAAAATTACTATCACATCATCATGGTGCTATTTGCGATAAGGACTACAAACATTAATGGAGTAAAAGTTTAGACACCAAGAGTGGTCAAAATTTTATTGAGGAACTAAAAATGAAAATCTTCATAGACTAAAAATATAGTTTTTTTTTTTAGTTTTCATTTTTGTTATGTCTTAAAATTTATCAATGAAATTAGTTTTGAGGGTTAAATATATGTATAATTTATATAAATAAAAAATATTTAACTTTAATTCTAAAAAAATGGATTATTTATAGTTTATTGTTTATTAAAATGTGTCATTATCCTCTAAAAAATAGGATTGTGTCTTGTAATATATATATATATATATATATATATATATATGATTTCATACAAAAAAAATATTCACAATTTTTTTGTCCTATAAAAATAGACAATAAAGAAATTAATTTTCATGCATTATAATGTGAATAAATATTTATATTATCAACTAGTCAAAAATTATTTCAAAACTAATGATATTTTTTATACTTAGAAATTATAACTAATGAAGTTTGAGATTGATAAAGAGTTATATTAACATAGTCAATAACATAACGAGTTATATTTATTTTTTTATTGCAGGCAAAGTGTTATATTTATTAATTTTGTTGATGGCTAATTTTTGTT
Source organism: Glycine tomentella (assembly GCA_007407185.1). NCBI lineage: Eukaryota > Viridiplantae > Streptophyta > Magnoliopsida > Fabales > Fabaceae > Glycine > Glycine tomentella. The sequence goes on along the minus strand of PYAF01004402.1, from coordinate 542,158 downwards.
AGAGAACTTGATCGATCATTCTTAGTGGGATCTCCCTTCCCAATGATATTTTTCTATCAATAATTTAAGATCTTACATTAAGAAATCGAGTCTAATACCACTTGAATCAACAACTTATTAATAAAGTTATTATATACTTCTTTTAGGTGGAAGAAAAACAAGAAGGAAAGGAAAAAAATGTATCAAGTGAAATAAGATAACATACACTTCATTTGATGTAAATTCATGATACTTGTTGATTCGATAAAAAAATATTTTATTTAAGTTGTATAAAGTTCCTTTATAGATGAACTAATTTATAAAATATTTATTATTATAATAATAATTATTACTATTATTATTTGGTTTAATGGTGTTAAGATTACAACCTTCTTTTATTTTCAATTTTCTCTTCTGCATATTTTTGTCATTTTTTAACACACCTAACCTAATAATTTATTTATGCTATGATTGTATGAATAAATCTGAGTCTAATAAGTAATAACTACCAAAACAATAGAAGAGATCCTCTCATGTGATTGGTGGGCTAGTTTTGCTATATTGATCTTCATTCCGTACCCTGCCCAGGCCCCTAGGCCCAAAGGCTTCGGTAGCCAAAATGGGCCACAACAGTTTAATTCTCTTTGTAATTTTGTATTGTGAGGACAACTATTTCCTCAAGTGTTAATTCATTGCATCCTCATATATGATACAACTTGTCAAGTTGAATTGCAATTTTTTTTCCTGCAAAGCATCGATTTCTTTTTTTGGGGGTGGGGAGCAAAGATAGTACAATATTCTTGAACATTGGTCTTGATGATAATTTTGATGTATAAACTATAATAATATAAAACAAACAAGGTGGTGTTGATTTTTAATTGCATGTACAGTTTCCTTACTTCCTTAAGTTACCTTGTTTATTTATTTGTTTGTTTGCTGTAAAATAGAAAAAGAAGACAGCTTCAAACATTCGGAGGAACCAAGGCAAAGAGGAGAGGAAAATAAAAAATAAAAAATGGAGTTTACAAGGTAGCGGTCTATAGAACCCACTTCCCCAATATTTTCTTTTTCTAGAAAAAGAAGAGAAATTGTTTAATATATTATTACCAAAAAGTTCAAATCAACACTGAAGATTCAATGATTCATGAATGTGCACCCATCCAGTGATTATGACAACGAGAGACATGCATATGAGAACGATGGTGTAATATGAAAAAAGGAAAAAAGAATCTCAAAGCTGACCCAGGGGGAATTAACACGAGAAGAGAACCAATTTTGTTTCCATGTATGCTACAGTATCTGTTTCAATTCAAATTAGCACCACTCAAATTTAACCTTATATATGCAATTATTTGCGTCATTTTTTTTTTTGAGAACATGAATATCTTTCATGTTATGTTCGGGTCAGACAATTAATTATGTCATTAAAGCAAAATAGTAAAAACAGATTCCATCATATTCTTTTAAATTTGGTATTATTTCGAGTTGAAGGCTCATGCTAAACATTGAGAAGAAATTTCTAGAGTGGCCAAGCGTAGCTTATGTTTATTATATGAATTAGCTACTTTGACTTTCAAATTATATGCTTCTTTCACAAGAGATAATTTTTTACCGAAGTAATTGACAAAAATGTTCATAATTTTATTTGTTTAACAATCTAGGGATTCATATGTGTATTTCCCTGTTAGATGCATGAAAGAGTTTATGATTTTAAATTAATTAATTAATTATTGATGTGACTATGCGTGGATTTGGAAGCACATCTCTTGCAAGGAAAGTTCAGCATAATTGAGTTGGTGAAAAGCTAGAGATGGGTATATCTGGTGCACAAGTTATATATGTGCTTTACTCTGTAGTGGCTGGCCGGTTCATTCAACTGAATATCCTAATAACTAATAAGCATTCTTGGTCAACTTATTGAACGCGAATGAAGAAAATATCAACATTGCCTTGACTTATTCAGGTTCTTACAAGAGTTTAAAAAGTTAAATAATTAATGGCTCAGGTTAGTTCTTATGGTCAACGTTTCTTTTATATAATAAAAAAAAGATGGTAAAGGAGATTTTATCTTTTTCTTTCTACGGTTGAAAAAAAAATAAGCATAAAAAACACGCTAATTAAACTCTCATTATTGAACACAAATATTTTTTAAAAAATGTTTTGTTATTAAATTAGACATTTTTTTATTCTTTGACATATGTCACAAAAATACACGCTAATCAAACTCTTAGCTAGTTTTCAATGTATTTTTCTACACATTATTTGGGTATTTTTTTCCAAGAAAGTCAATGTTTGGGCGTCAGCTTAATTTATGGAACTTTCGTCAACCAAGTTCTCCTGTTTTGACAACAAAACATATGGTGTATCTATTTCAATCTTCTAGAATATGTCATCATCCTTTGGAAATCTTAGACATTGATAATAAGACATACAACAGAGTTCCAATCAAACAAATTAATACGTAATTAATATCATAATATGAACAAGAAGAAACGTTATTATTTCCTTTAATTTGGAGTTTTTACGTCAAACAAGTCGGTTAAACGTGGCACAAACATTACGAAATGATAAGGGGGAAAATTGTGTATATGACAAGAAATTTTCATTTTGTAATGTTGATCAATTCTTAATATGTAATCAATATAGCCATTATCAATTTCTTTTTTGAGCAATATAGTGATTATCAATTAATGTATGCTTACGGTGGGATAAAGAGTATAGTTTTCTTAAGGATTGCTGAAAAATGTTTATTTGTAATTTTATCTATTTAATTTGAATTATACATGATTTTGATTGACAAGTTATTTTTAAATTTCCCTAAAAAAAGGTATTTTTAAATAAACTAATATTTACTACTAATGGATCAACTAATTTTTTCCAGCTTAACTAGTGTCTCAACTCTCAAGTTTAAATTCAAGTATTCAGTGAATTAGAGGTTAATGTGTTAATTATTTATAATATATGAATCAATTAAGTCTCTATTTTTAAAATTAAGTAAGTTTAGTCCATTTGCTAATTTTTATTTCACCTTAAATTTTAAAATTTTCATTTTACTCAAAATATTCACCAATTAACTTTATGAAATTATTTTAAACCTTATTTTGTTTAAATTTCATCAATCAAGAACTTAAAATAAAAATTTTAAAACTTAACCCCGTTAACCTTAATTTCACATGCTATATATAAAAAATATTTTAAGTTTTATTAATTTTTCAATATTTTTCATTTCTAAATGTTTAAATTATTTTATATTTTAAATCCATTTTTTATAATATTTAGATAGAGAATGAAAATTTGTAAGTTTTAAATAGAAAAAATTACTTAATTTTAAAAGTAGAAAAAATTAATGAAACTAAAGCAATGCATAATTTAAATAAAACAAAATAAATTTATATTTAAGAAAAACCAAACACAAATTGACGTGTGAGCATAAGTACTCTTAGGACCTCTTCATGGACAGTTGCTTAATTGGTATCTTAAGATAAGAAACGATTCCTCAACTTTTTAGTCTCGTTGACGCCAGTTCAGGTGATACCGTGCGTTTCTTTACTTTAAGATCTGAATCTTATATAAGCAATTTCTCTTCAAGGTTTCTCAAGAATAAATAATAATTTCTCTAAGAATAAAAAATAAATTTTCAAACCCAAATTCAAAAAAAGAAGAGGAAATAAAAAAATAAAAAATATGAATTACTTAATATTTTTTTTATCATATTGAAACAAATTTGTATATAAATATCTTAAATGTATATGACAATACCGAATTTATCTACAGTAATTTAATATACTAATATTGAAAGTGAATATTTTACGTTTTATTTGGGAGAGAGATTTTAGAAGAAAAGGAAGAGAAAAGAAAAGTTTGGGTAATAACATCTTTTTGTTTGTGAATTTTTATTTTTGAGGAAAAGAATTTGAAGATTTTTAAAATTCATTTGAATTCCTCTAAAGTCTAAAAATTGTTGTTGTGATAACCCTAAGTCCCAGCGCGTTTGGCGCGAGTTTGGGCGCGTATGGCGCGAGTCGGGAGATGCTTGGCACAGGATTCTGCAAAAAACCTTATGCAGAATTCTTTTGCAGAATTGTGGCGCGGATGGCGCCGCAGTTCTGGAGTGTGGCGCTGATGGCGCGGAAGCGGCGCTCCCAGCGCCATGGTCTCTGGTGGTTGGCACTCAGGGCGCCAAGCTGACGCTGGTGGCGCCAGAACCACTCTGAGTTTTTCAGTTGGTGCGGTTGGCGCCAGATGTTCTGGAGATTGGTGCTTCTGGCGCCGGAGTTGGCGCTGGTGGCGCTGGACCTCATATGGTTTTCCAGCTGGCGCGGTCGGCACCGAAAGTTCTGGAGGTTGGCGCTCCTGGTGCGGGAGTTGGCGCCGGAGGCGCGAGAACCTCTGGAGGTCGGCGCTCTTGGCGCGGGGTTGGCGCGGATGGCGTCGTGGTCCAGTGCAGCTGGCGCGATCAGCGCGGCAGCTCTGACAGGGCCACTATAAGAGGAGTTTTCGCGATTTTGGGGGAGGAAACCTTCTCTTCTCCTTCCTCCAGCCCCTTTCCTCCATTGTTGGACCTCCAAGCTTCATTTCTTCACCATATCTCACCAAAATCCATCCCTTAAACACATTTTGTGATGGAAATCACTTCTAGAGCTTGAATCTATCCTCATTTCACCTTGAGAACCCCCAAATCAAAGGATCCCTTTCTCAAGGGAAATTCGAAGAACTCGAGCTCGGCGAAGAACGGCGACGAATCGTGAGTACCCAAGCTAGGGGAAGTCGTCCTTAGACATTCTTTGCCATCTTTGAGGTAAGAAATTCAAGAATCACCTCTTGATTTGTGAGTTGTGGTTTTGGGTGAATAGTGACCCACTTTTGATAGAGCTAGTTTTAGCTTTGGGTCATGTTGAAACATATGCTTAGAATGTTGAGAGGATGTAGGATTAACTCTTAAATGTGAATTTGGTGAACCTTGGTTCCTTGGCTCTTTGTGAAGCATGTGTTGTTGATTGGGCTGAGTTGCTTGGCCATTTGTAAACATGCTAGAGCCTTGGCTTGTGGTTTTGATGGCCTTGAGAGGCTATTGGTATGATGGCTTGTGTGTGATAAGCCTTGTTGAACCATAGGATAGATGACCTTGTGGTTTTGGAAAGGATTGTGAGTCCTTTCATTGTGGAGCGGTTGTGAACCGTGCTTGCTTGAATGCCTTGTATGTATGTTTGATGCATGCTTGTGTGTGCCTTGTTTAGGGCGTGACACCGCGGGTGTCAGTGGCGTGGGCCACAGAGCAAGGGAAGAACTGCAGAGCTCGGCTTTGCCAGGTAAGTTCTTGGACCCTTGGGGATGTTTCCCACTTGATTGTGCTCTACCATACTCCGAGGGAGTAGTGGTTCATTCATGATACATGCATTGTGTGGTTGTTGCATACTCATGATAATATATGCTTGTATATGTGCTTGAGATTGTATTAAGCCTGTTATTAGATCTTCTGGCCAGTTAAGATAGATATGGACCTCCCTAGGAGTAGAGTGCACCTCCTAGTTTGGTTTGCTCATGGTTGACTCGGTCCCGGGATGCAGATGATTCCCTAAGACCAAGAGCTAGGTGTGTCCCGTCGTGGTTGATTGCCTAGTCTCGGAGGTACCATATACGTACGTCCATACGAAGGGTTAGCACCCAATGGGATGGCACGGGTGTGAATTCCGCTTTCACACTAAGGTCGGCGTTTGACCCATATTTGCAGTTTTTAGGAGGAAAAATAATAAAATTACTATCATACCCCAACCAGTGTTAATAAAATTACTATCTTACCCCAGTCAATGTTAATGAAATATCAAAATACAAAACATTAAATCACAATTCAAAAACAAAATTGTAAAATTATTTTATCAATTCTCTATTTCTCTCTCTTAATATATTTTTAACTTTTAATAAAAAAAAATTTCCTTATTTTTTTCTCTTTTCTTTGTTTTGAAACTCTTCCATTTCCTTCTCTTCCATCACTTCCAAAGCCTTAAAATATTCGTGGAAGATGCTCTTACAAGCATTAAAAACATGCAATGGGCCGTTAGAATGAACCGTACTTGTCTGCTACGATTTCTCTTTTTCGCAACCTCCTGTTCCGTTCGCAGACTCAGGTACGTACGGTAACCTTCTCTAATAAAGACAATGGTCATTCCTAAAAGAGAAATTATAATCATAAAGATAAAAAAAAAGTTTGATATTTATTTTACGTGATAATGAAATAAAGGCCCTACAAACCCACAAAATTCCAGTTCTGCCCATTCAACGTACATTGGCTATATATAGAGAAACATATATAAAAAGAACATAGCAAACTATTGGGGTCAAATGGGAATATGCACATGGAAGCTTTGGCTTTTTTAGGATATTATTTATCCTTATTGTACTTTATCTTTCCGTTTCTACATTACAAAATTGAAAGCAAAATTTGGTTGTTGTGGATGTGGACTGCATTCACTCTCTTTGAAAAATCGACCATCTAAAGGTGAAATTTGAAATAATTGTGCATTGGGCTTAGCTAAAGGTTGATTTGATTTTGATGTGGTGCAATTTGCAAAGCTAAAGCTCAAAGTTTTTTAATCCTATTTCTTAGTATTTTAATTAGTTTATGTCCCCCCTCTGTGCTTTCCCCCTCAGGTGACACCAAAAAATTGGGCGTTAAGAAAAGCACAATTAATGAATGTATAAACATATAGTGTACGATTTTTCGGTTGTGGAATGAATATCATACACTGTGAATTAATTAATGATGTGGGAAAAAAAGACTGATGTGTGAAAAAAAATCATTATAAAGTAAACAACTCTAAAACCAAATCGGATTACACAATAAAAAATAACACTGATAGAAAGAAGAACCAAATTTTAGAATCGGTTATTGACAAGTATTTTGGGTATGTTTTGAAAAAAGTCAGTGGTTAGGATATATTTGATTAGTATTAGTTAATTTTTTATTTTTTAATTAATTTATAGTATTTTTTTAATTGTAGTTCAAGATATTAACTATTGATTAATGTAACAATACTAATATGCAATGGCAGCCTATTCTCAAATTTAATAGTGATTTTTTAGTATTTTCATTTATAAATTACTCACTTTTAAACCTTATCAGAACTACAATGATAAAAAATTAGGGACCGAAAGAGAACTATTTTTAAATTACGAGAACTAAAAATACTAATATTTTAATTTAAAGGACAAAAAATAAACTTAGTTACCAACCAAAAAAAAAAAAGAAGATAGAAAGCCTGATGAAAGGGAAAAAATGACATATTCAGCTGACGCTTTCCATGTCCTTGATTGATACTATAAATTTAAAAGAAAATAATTATATGCATGTAATGCTTTTTTATATTCTTCTTATTATTATTAGTGGTGAAATTGTTAATTTTTATAATAGTTATTCTATATAGACTGATTTTTCATTTGTTCACGTTCTAGATTTCATGACCTAAACTCATATTAAGGAATAGAATGAAGTTAATATGCTGGTTGAATGTTGCATATGTTGGTGAGGATCTAATCTAACACATTGTAAATAAAGGTTAACTTAAATATTGGAGTCTGTGCAAATATATTATTGGAGCTCTGCTCGTGTAGAGAGAAGAGATATTCCATATTCAACTACTGATGATGTATATATTTTATATGAAATATAAGTTTAATTTAAAAAGGGAATACATAAAATATTATTATTAGTATTGTATTAGATTAGAATTTTAAAATATATTTTTAGCATATATTTTTTTAAAATTTTAAAAACTATGTAGAAATATTATGATTTACCATATTCCTTTACAAGATTTTTGATAATTTAGATTTTAATAGATTTATATCATAAGAATTTAAAAAATTTAAAAAGACTTTATAGATTCATAAGATTTGAAAAAATTATGTGAATTTTTAAAAACACATTCAAAATTATAAAAGTTAATGAAAAAAAAAACGTGATGAAGCTTGAATAAAAAAAAACAAAATTAATATAATTTTTAAATCTTTTAATAGTTATATTAATTCTAAATATCCTTTTATACTAACCTTTTTTTAATATCATATTCTCATTTTCTCTTTTGAATTTGAACACTAGATTTAAAATTATACGTTGATTTTTTTTATTATTATAATTATTTCATGATAAATTTAATGACATACTTAAATGAGTGTAATAATAAACATATACTAGAAGAGAATAGTGGGGTGAAAAATTGATAGGAAGGTTAGTGAGTTATGTGAATGATGAAATTAACATTAACAGTCATGAAAATATTAAGTCGAACATGTGATGAACATAGTCAATATAAGGAAAACATGGTTATAATACAAATATTAATTTAATATAGAAAATAAAGAGAAAAGTGTAGTGAAGAGGAATATATTTGACTTTCCAAAAGAACAAGATGACACACATATCTTGGAGAATATTAAAAAGAAGATGATATATGTTATGAGAGAAAAAAAAGTAAATAACCAATAAAAAAAAAAAGAAAAAGCCTAACAAAATCTCAAGAGTTTTGGTGAAATTGTTTAATAAATATTTTATACTAAAAGTCTCATGAAATCTATTAAAATTTGTATATTTTTAATATTAAAAAACTTTTTATAAGTTATAAAAAATCATAATTAAAATATGTATCATATTTTCTTCTTTAAAAAGTTTTTAATTAAATATTATAAAACTTATTTATACTATTTAAAAATCTTAGTTGAATATTATAAAATTTTCTTAACATAAAAAATATTTCTTAAAATTCTTTGAAATTCTAATCTAATATACTCTCTTAATTAAATAGAAGAAGATTGTAGACTCACTAGTACATTTTTTAATTGAAGTTAAATGATGTTGTATGCTTATTTCAATACAAATATAATGAATAAAAATAAAAGGAAGGATCCTCGTATTTTTATAAAATTATTTCTTATCTCAAAAATACTTTTTCATTTTGAAAACCAAACACACCCTTAATGGGCAGTGAAACGAGTTTTCAGCGTATCTGTTCTGACCAAAAGAGAAACTTCCAAAACTAAAAAAATACCCCCCCTTATAACGCGTGCATAGGACGCATATGATTATGTAACATGTACTGTTACTGTTTGTTTTATCAAAGAAGAAGAAGTTCCGTTCGCTTCCGTTGAATTAACCGAACAAAACCATTAATAAAAAATGATAGAAGACATAGAAAGAGAATGAAAACTTTACGTAATCCATAGTTGAAACTTGAAAGTTGAAATTCTCTCTGTTGTCTTGGAGCTTAACTCTAAAACTTCTCTTCTTTGTCCCAAACAAACTTCATTACAAATACATTCCCTTTCTCTCTCTCTCTCTTCGTCAATTTCGATGAGATGAACAACAACAACAACAACAACAACATCCTCGTCCTCCTCAACCTGTGCCTTATTATTCACACTCTTGTCTCGCGCGCATTAGTGTCTTAAATCTCAATTCCATTTCCCTTTCCTCTTCTTTCGGAGCCCCACATACACACACACGTACATATATACGTTAACGCGTACGTAAGTTTTATATAGTAAAAAATATCAATTACAACATATACGACACGAATGGCGGCGGCGGCTGCTGCTTTTGTTATCTCCGTCGCCCTGTTGGCGGCGGTAGCTGGCGGATCGCCGGCGACTCTGACTTTGGAAAGAGCGTTTCCGACGAATCACGGGGTGGAGCTGAGTCAGCTGAGAGCTCGCGACGAGTTGAGGCATCGCAGAATGTTGCAGTCTTCAAACGGTGTCGTGGATTTCTCCGTTCAAGGCACCTTCGATCCCTTCCAAGTCGGGTAAATTATTCTGTCGGTTCCTCCGTTTTTCACTTTTCACCTTTTTTTTTTGGTTTCGTGTAGTTCAATCAATTTCTGAGGATTTTGAATTTGTCTTGGGTTCTGATTAACTACTTATCTGTTAATATCGTTTTGATGCGCTATTTTATTTTATTGATTAATTTGTGGCCTTCCTTTAAATTATATTAATTTTGGAATTAATGACTTATTGCAGGCTCTACTATACAAAAGTGCAGTTGGGTACTCCTCCAGTGGAATTTAATGTGCAGATTGACACTGGTAGTGATGTTCTCTGGGTTAATTGTAACTCCTGCAATGGTTGTCCTCAAACAAGTGGGCTTAAGGTAAATGCAATTTTCTCTATTTTTTAAGCCCCTGTTTGAATAAATTTCTCTATAAACACTAATAGGAAAAGAAATAAGAAGGTAAATTGAATTAAGCTTTTTTGATAAGTTAAAATTAGTTTTGTGTAAGGCTGTAAGCTAATTTATAAAAGCTCTCACATTCAGCTTCTTGTTAACTTTAACTTCTGCATAAGCTAATTTTAACTTAAGGCAGAAGCTTAATTGATTTTATATTTTTGTTTTCTTCTTTGCAAGTATTTATTGAGAAGTTTTATGACTTTTATCCAAACATGGTCTAATTTGATGTTATGTTTGTAGAATAGTAAGGTGAACAATATGCCCCCAGAATTTGTGAATATTTTGTGGTTATTGGATTTTGTTACAGATTCAGCTCCATTTTTTTGACCCTGGAAGTTCATCAACATCTTCAATGATCGCTTGTTCTGACCAAAGGTGCAATAATGGAATACAATCATCAGATGCCACCTGTTCCAGTCAGAACAACCAGTGCTCCTACACTTTCCAGTATGGAGATGGGAGTGGTACATCAGGCTATTATGTGTCAGATATGATGCATTTGAACACCATTTTTGAGGGATCCGTGACCACGAATTCTACCGTGCCTGTAGTTTTTGGGTGAGTTTTCATGAGCCTGAAATGGTTGATTCCATTCCTTTTTTTTTTCATGTTTGATGTTGGTTTAATCTTGGAGAGCATTGGTTTTTGAATGGAGCAGATGTAGCAACCAGCAAACTGGGGACTTGACAAAGTCTGATAGAGCAGTTGATGGGATATTTGGATTTGGGCAACAGGAAATGTCTGTCATTTCTCAGCTCTCCTCACAAGGGATTGCTCCAAGAGTATTCTCTCATTGTCTGAAAGGAGATAGTAGTGGTGGGGGCATATTGGTTCTTGGGGAGATTGTGGAGCCAAACATAGTCTACACTTCACTTGTCCCAGCACAGTAAGTGCCTTAAATCAGAATAAAACTTGTGCTTTTTTCAGTGTTTTGGTAAATAATAAATGCACGATGGGGGGTAACCCGAATTCTTTGGTAAAGTAGTAAGTGAATGGAGGTTTGTGCCTTTGTTCTTAGGAGCCTAAAAAATGTTTGCATTTATGTTTCAGCTCTTCTGATTAATGGCAATTATATAATATTGGAAGTCTTGCAGTGTTTTCTAGGCTTCTTATTATTCATCTAAGCAAGATGTTAAAATAAAGTTTCTGTCTGTCAATCTTGGATGTTGAAATCCCTTTCTAGCATATAGGTTTGGAATGTGATTGTGAAGAATGGAATGCCTAGATGAAGATATGACTCTTGCACCAATTGACAGCTATGAAACTATGGATGGCATGTTAGTGCTTTGAGCGAGATCAATGATAAATATAGGTTTAGTCAGCAGTTAATTAGGTGGTCCTTAACTCCTATCTATCTTAAAAAGGTTAAGCCTGAAAGAAGTTGAAATGAGCCCTTAGTACCCAAAAGGAAATATATTCTACCATAAATCAGAGTAATATGTACATTTATTATTCCGTCTCTAGCCAAAGACCCGCATTCAAGCCCCATAATAGGATGGAAAGCCCTGGGAATGAAATAAGTGACTCTACCCTACGTGGGTATATTGAAAGTTTTATAAAGAAGTTGGATAAGGATTTGTAGAATTTAAAAACTTTGTGGAAATAGGTATCTGTACATAAGTGGCTTGAAAGAATGTTACTCTATAGAAGTGTTTTAGACTAACTGCTTTTTTGCAAATATTTCAGGCCTCATTACAATTTAAATCTACAAAGTATCTCTGTCAACGGCCAGACATTGCAAATTGATTCTTCAGTTTTTGCAACATCAAACAGCAGAGGTACCATTGTTGATTCTGGAACAACTTTGGCGTACCTTGCAGAAGAGGCTTATGATCCCTTTGTCTCTGCGGTGAGTTTTCATTTAGGTAATTAAATGTTATTCAATTTATCAACAACATATATTGATTTGATGCATAATGTCATGCATTAATTATCAATCATTGCATACTTTTTGCTAGGTTGGAGTTTTATCAAATATTAATGGCAAAATGCTTTTTTTCATTAATGCAGATTACAGCTGCAATTCCACAATCTGTACGCACCACTGTTTCCGGGGGAAATCAGTGTTACTTAATCACCTCCAGGTTAGGCTGAACATTTAATGCCTCCTTTTTCTGGACCTTTTTTTTTCAGTCCATCCTCCTTTTGCTAATTGAGTGCTAAAGAATAGATCATCTCGATACTCTCTTTTCCTAACTCCTTTTATCTGTACTGTGTTTAGTGTCACTGACGTTTTTCCTCAAGTAAGTCTGAACTTTGCTGGCGGTGCATCTATGATTTTAAGGCCACAGGACTACCTGATACAGCAGAATTCTATTGTAAGTATTCAAACTTCAAGTTCTATTTTTTCAATTTTCTGAGGACTCGTCTGGATTCCTTGATTTCCAAAGATATTGATGTCAAGTCAGAATGAGTTGCAATAGATAACGGTTGAAGAATCATTGTCATCAATCTAATTTTTTCTCCCTTTCGTTTCACTTGTTTGCACCATAAAATCTTATTTTGATTTTACTTTTGTTTCAATGGGTGCCTCGTGTGCCTTTATGACAATTTCCTTGGTAACTTCCTCATATTCTTGTATAAAAGTAAGAATTTCTTATGGCATATGATATTACCAAAATTACCCGCCAGTACAACGAGCTCCTCTTGCACTTCCACTATATTTGGTTAAATATTACCATTCCTTGTGTCTTGCTAACTTTCTTTTGAGTGCATTATCAGTTAAAAAAAAATGACAGAACTTTTCTTCCAATTCTCATTACATGTCATTTTTCAATTGAAATCTGATACCTTAAAGTGTTGAGAACATTTTTAGACACGTCTCATAGATATTTCAGGGTAAATTATGGTTCAATTTTTATATACTCTATGTATCTCCCTAAATGCTATGGTGAAACTATGTTACAGGGTGGTGCAGCAGTGTGGTGTATTGGTTTTCAGAAAATCCAGGGTCAAGGGATAACAATTCTAGGAGGTATAATACATTAATACCAATTTGAACACTTTTGGTCATAATATCCATCTCTTGATTGAAGGTCAACTCAGAAGTTTGAAGCTTGAACCTATATTTTGAAACAAAATTGTTATGTTGATTAGATTTTTCTGCCCACGCATAGCAAAGTATCGTATTATAATCCCCTCCTGTTTACCTGCTTCGCCCACCTTCATCCTCAAAATTCTCACTACTAGTTCATCATGTGTTAGGGATCTTTTCTTCAAGAGTATGTTACTAACAACATCACTTTCTGTTGTGGCAGATCTCATATTAAAAGACAAAATTGTTGTTTATGATCTGGCTGGTCAACGGATTGGATGGGCTAACTATGACTGTAAGTTTCAGCCACACTACCAGAAACGCATGCAGATATAGTGGATGTCACAATTTGCTTTTTTCATGAGGCTCTTAAGTTATTCCTTTTCCACTTAACCACTAATTCTTCTGAGCGTGGGACCGGCATAACATAAGAGCCAACTTTGTTCTGTAGTTCTAATTTATCTTCAACACTTGTTCACTTCAAATTCAACAATGCAGGTTCTTTGTCGGTGAATGTCTCTGCAACAACTGGCACGGGCAGAAGTGAATTTGTGAATGCTGGTGAGATAGGTGGGAGCATCACTTTACGTGATGGAATCAAGTTGACAAAGACAGGATTCTTGGCTTTCTTTGTGCATCTAACGCTAATTTACTGTTTTGGATTCTTATAGCATTTCATATCGTTAGAGATATTCTTTTGCCGGTATATATTTGTGTCAATCGGCAAGACCACATTAATTTGAATGTTGCTTGTGTGCCTCCTTTCTGCACAATATAGGCTTGTTTATCATCCTCAAGTGATTCTGTTGTAGGCTATTAGTCATGTAGAATCAGATAATGGCTCTTTACTTTTGGCAGTGTTGTAAATTATTTCACAGGATTACTGATTGAAACATACACACGTTACTATAAAATACAGTCTTTTCTTCCACTAGTTTAGTTGAACTTGGTTTATGCTTACAATAAATGTTTGAAATACTAGTGGTCACCAAATACATCATCCGCTTCTGAAGTGTGCTTGCTTACATGATAATTAGGTTTCTTCATTGTGCAGAGAAGGAAAAACTTTATAGAAAATATTATATAGATTTCAATGAAACTTTGTAGCCGATCATTACAATTTGGAATCCCAACTTCAATTCCCATTTTCTTGGAAATGAACCTGAAAGAATCATAATTTCTATATTTGAGACAGAATTGATAAATAGAAATACAATTCCAAATTCAATTGGAATGCTGTTAAAAGATGCCAATGGGACCAATGGTGATGGTGATCAGAAGACACCGTAAATCAGTGACAGTTACTGGTCATTGGCAACGACATGACATATCAAGTGCCGACTACAATTCTTCTCAACACCAATGATTGTCATAGTACGTCAATTGCAATGCTACACTACGTCAAAATTTAGATGCAGTTGTTCATGTGTTTCTAGTACTGTTTTTCAATTATATTTAATGTTTTATCTCAATAATATTCATAATAAATAAAAGTTTATATAAATTAGTTATTATCTGAATCTGTTTCGGCCTTTTAAATACATTATACACTATGTTTTTTGTTCCATGAAATTAAACAGAATTGGAATTCCAATACTAATGCACACACCAAATAAGATAAGTGATTTTGGAAAGTTCAAGTACAAATTCAAAGGATCAATTCCAAATGCGAATCCATGAACCAAATGGAACCAAATGGCCCTGGATATTAAATATTTTGACATCTAATCTGAAGATCTATCCTTAGATAAATGCAATTGACAAAACTTCCACAATAATCCAAAATGTCCAGTAAGATAGAGGAGAGAACCGGGGGTTAATAAGTTGATATTACAGATTCCAACTAGACCTGATGAAAGTGTGGCCCCAAGAGAGGGAAGGCTCGGCCTTAAGGTTTTGTTTTGTTGATTGATGGAAATAATATTGAAAGGATGAAAATAATTTTGGATATTTGGTGTAGGAGAAATCAAATGGAAATAAGTTAAAAAATAATGGGATCTGTTTGGATTATTTCTTATTTATTTTCACTCATTTCTCTATCTCTTTTCTCATTTCTTCATTATTTCTCTTCAACCAGATAATTTTACTTATCACTTTATTTCTCACCTATTTTTATTCTTCTTTTCTTAAATTTTCATCTAGTCCATTTCTCTCCTCTATACCAAACACAACATAAAAAAACAAAGTTCATTTAGGGAGGTTGTTATCTCCTTTTTTCTCTCTCTCTGCACCTTCCAAAATCTAGTTTCCTTGTGTTTGTTTGTAATAAAAAAAAATACAATTTCATGTAAAATAAATAATAATCATAGTTATTAATCCCAAACAATATTGCAATACAGCCACTCCCAAAACTTATTCTCCAGAAAGCAAAGACACCAAGTAATCAATAAGTCGAACACTCGGTCTCACATGTACAGGTAACAAGATGGTCCAGTTAAGTCGAATATTTGTAATATTGACAATAATTCAAGCATGTTTCTTCATATATAAGGCTGACTTATTCACCCGGAGGAAGTAGATAAAAAGGTCAAGATGTAAAGAGCAAGTAATATAGATTTTGTAATGGAATTATGGAATACTTATCCATGTGCGAAGCTTGAGTGTACATAGAGTTATCCCAACTCAAGCAGCTTAACTCGGTGAAGGGTGGCCATGTGCACAAGACAACCATCATTCTGGGTTTAAGAGACAGAAAAAAACATTATCCTACTCGCATAAACAAAAGAGGTTGTTTCCATAACCTGAATTTTTTACCACCGATTCTTAACGTAGAAAGGCTCAAAACTCTAAAATATGCAGAAATAAGCATTAAAAATCTAGAGCCCCAAAAGAATTGAATTAAAAAGAATTAAAGAAACTCTCCAATAAGATGGAATCAAATATTTATTTCACAAGATCTTCTCAATCAATTTCACATTTCACGTCTAATATCTATAACCTCTCATGCAAGAACCCAAACTAGCAGCACTTGTTTGGCAGCAATTCCCACCATAACATTGGAGACATGTATGATTGTTAGGCTGCATTATTGATCATAATATCGTTGGTTCTGTCGATACCAATATCTGATATGGGCTTGTTGGGTTTCTCATCTTCTTTTGGAGAACACTCAAGAAGACTCAAAGGATCCCTACTGAATTCATCTGAACAAAGAGATAGCACATCCTTAGGAAAAGAAACTTTCAAAGGAAATTCTTCATTGCAAAAATGATTTTATTTAGATGAAAGAGTCGGAAGATTTTTCATGCAGAAAAATAAAGTAATAAACAATCAAAAGCAAGCATACGAAGTAACGTAGTAATCAAAATTAACCACATCTGTGTCACTAAAGAATTCAGTATCAAACTCACCAAAAACTGTGTTTAAAGATGCAGGGGAAGGTGTTGAATGAAGTTAAGGCCAATGTAGACTCCCAGCATCAATACAATGGTCACCATCACATAAGTTGAACTGCCAAAACCCAGTATCTGAAATTCAAAAAGTTGTTTTCCTACATTTTGTCACAAACAGCTGAATGAACAAATCTTTCCTCATATATGAGCTGAGTTCCTCAGCCCAATATCTATAAAGCAAAAGCTGATGAGAAATTGTCACATTATTTTTTTCACATACACAACTGATTTAAGATCCTTCTTCCATATATTTTCGTTATTAAGGACTCTGAAGGCAGAAGTTGGGCTTACTACACTCCATCCTACCAAAAAGCCCTACGTCACTAAGCAGCTAGCTAATTAAAAGCGAGCTAAACTTGTTTCATGCACCTTAAAATTAACACTCCAGAATTTCATTTTCTCAATGAAAATTTCTTGTTTTCTGCACCCAAACAATTGCATCTAATAGTTGCCAAAGCTTCAATAACAACAGGAACATAACTGACGTCTAACCTGCTAGGATAGTAGGAGATGCCAACAGATTGTAGCCATAATTCTAGAACATTGCCCATACCAAGAGAATAACTATTCACAAAGGAAAATGAAAATTGTAGCCATAATTCTGGAACATTGCCCATACCAAGAGAATAACTATTCACAAAGGAAAATGAAAATAAAATAAGTCACAAAGTCGCACAAAGAGACAACCACTTTTTTTTTCAAGGATAAATATTCATTTTTGTCCCTAAATATGTAAAGTACTAATATATTCGTCCCCGAAAGTGAAAAAAAAATCAGACAAATCCATCCATATGTTAATTTCCATCTATTACTGTTAATGGAAGAATCTACGTGACGCAGAGTAATGAAAATATCACAAAAATGATTATCAACATAACTGTTGAATAAATTTGACCAAAATGTCAGTAAGTTACTATTGGACCAAAATGCCAGTACTAGACCAAAATGTCAGTAAATTACCATTGGACTAAAATGTTAGTAATTTTTTTTATCAAAATGTCGATACCTTTTAATTGGACCATAATGTCAGTAAGTTACCATTGAACCAAAAGGTCAGTAATTTCTCATTGAACCAAAATGTCAATAATTTTTTTTGGATCAAAATGTCAATACTTTTCCATTAGACTAATTTGTCATACCCCAAATTTCGTTTCATTTAAGGGTAGTATATAATTTTATCTTAATCTTTCCTTCTTTTTTTTTTATCGTTGCAAACACATTACAATAAACACTTAAAAAAACAGGGAAACAATCATAAGTTAGAACAAACATAATAAACAACATAATATTGATTAATAAGCATAATATATATGTTTCCATGCAATTTTTAATGTGAAAGTACTTTACTCAAAATATGAGACTCAAACAAAAATACACATCTATTAAGTTAATCCTTAAAAAAAATGAGACCCAACTTGATTTGGTCATTACCTAATGCTGTCACAATAGAAATTTTCCAAAATAAAAATTATATCAATGTACAAAAATAAACATTATAATTATGTACTAATAGCTATAAATTTATCCAAATTATAATAATTAGTCAGAATCTACTATAGATAAAAAGCAAGCATATCCCATATTTCACTTCTTTGAATCTTGGCGATAGGACAGTCTAGGTGTGGATATGAAGCTCATGTAATTTGGTTGGTTCATCCTATGAGATGGTACATATGGGAATATAATTCAAATTGGTATTGAAGACCTAACTGGAGATGGTCTAAACATAATTGATAATGGTGAAAGTACGAAGCTTGTTGCCTACAACAATTATAAATAGTGACTAGTTATGCAGAACATAATTTAACAATAACTAATAAGTTATATGTAAAGGTCACTCACAACACTAGGAGTTGGAGCACTTTGAGTGATAGTTGGAGTTGGAGTTAGAGCACTTTCAGCATAAGGAGTTGGAGTACTATCAAAATTAGTTGGAGGTTGTTCAACTTGTGGAGTAGATTGAGAGAAGTTAATCTCATCTTACAAATATGTAATATCTAACATAAATAATTTGTAAGCAACAACAAAAATAATTAATCAAAATTTTAAAAATGTTACTAGTGTTGTGTGGTTGCATTTGAGTTACATTGTTTATTAAAGTAATTATGCTTATTAATCAATATTATGTTTATTATTATGTTTGTTCTAACTTATGCTTGTTTCCCTATTTTTAAGTGTTTATTGTAATATTATGCTTGCAATAATAAAAAAAGGAGAAAGATGAAGATTAAATTATGTTTTACCCTTAAATAAAATGAAATTTGGGGTCTAACAAATTAATCCAATGGAAACATATTAACATTTTGGTCTAAAAAAATTATTAACATTTTGGTCCAATAAAAAATTACTAACATTTTGATCCAATAATAATTTATTGACATTTTGGTCAAATGATAATTTACTGACATTTTGATCCAATGGAAACATATTGACATTTTGGTCTAAAAAATTAACGACATTTTGGTCCAATCTATTCATCAGCCATGTTGGCAATCATTTTTATAATATTTTTGTTCCTCTATGTCACATAGGCTTTTTCATTAATGATAACATAAGAAAGTTAATGAATGAATATATTTGTCGCATTTTATCACTTTCGGAAACTAAAATTTGAACTTCTATCTTTAGGAGACAAATTTGTCCGCACTCTATACATTCAGAGATGAAAATGACTATTTATCTTTTTTTTTTAACTAGTGATAAATTAGTAAGGTATAATTACTCGTTTAGTCTCCATATATACTTGCATCATTTTTACATTTTGGTCCCTATATTTAGCAACTAAAAGTTTTAGTCCCTACAATACACTTTTAATTTGGTAAAATTGGAAAAGATTTACATCAATGAGCCACAAACATACCATATAAGTAAATTGTGACAATATCCTTTAATCTAAACATTAAGACTCTCAAATCTATGAGTCTTTTCTTCACTTTTATATATATAGTATTTAACTTTTTTATTTTTATAAAATATAAAATTCCACCCCATACTTATATTCCAACAAAAACCCGGACACTTGTACTTAGAGGGGCCCCATACGTAAAGATGGTGATGAAATGAGTAATTAAACCAATTAGTAATTATATAACACTGCACATTGAAAGTCATTTGTGAGAGAGGTTAGACAAAAAGTAGCAACAAGATTAACATTTTAAAGAGGAGGGAAGATGACATGTGGCAACAGTGGTAATAGAACCTACAAAACCATAAACTTCAGAAGGATTTGAGCCGAAGACAGAGGTTTTGTCGGAAAAGGACACAGTTGTCCTTCGGTGTTTCGACAGGCTCAGAATTCTTCTTGTTCTTGGACTTTCCATCATTTCATGTCAATTACAGTTAGCCTCATAACACCAATAATGCAAATTCTGTTTGTTTTGAGTATCAAGTTCAACCATAACAGATACCAATACCAACGCATTCAGACACAAAAATGAGTGCAGGAATCGAAAATCAGGATTAGCAAGGAAAAACAAATATTAATCCTTTATTGGACTCATATATATATATATATATATATATATATATAAACAAAATCAACTAATTGAATACCAATTAAGAAATATAATAATTATTATTTAATTTTATTAATCTCAAATAGAAATAAAATTATTCTCACAATGTCGAAAATTCAGAAATTTTCCATGCCAACTTTCTGTCCAAAAATTCGGTCGAAAATTCAAAAACTTTTAACAGAATTTTTTTTCGATGAAAAATTTCATCGGAAAAATTCCGTCAAAAATATGCATTTTTCTAATTAAATGAAAGATATTTTTAAAAAATATCATTAATTAGAGTAAAATTAGTTGAGTTTAGTTATATTTGAGTCCAATCTAAGGTGATTTTTTTTGTTTATATTTAAGTTCAAAGGCAGTAGTAATTAAAAATAAAATGACAGCCATTAACCTTATTTCAGAAAGTACGATGGAACAACCAGTGAGCGCTGGTTATTCATGGTGAGTTTCCATTGTCGTTTATTCTAATTCCACCTATACTTTTACCAATTCCAATTTCTGTATAAAGAGTTTAACTTAATTAATTGATTAAATTGTATGAATTATTGTAAATTTTCTGATACTTGTTTTTAAATTTTTACTAATAGAAAAATTCTATTATTTCTGATTTCTTTGAATTAAAATTGAAATAATGAAAAAATAAGAGACACAAAAATAAAAGAATAATAGATTAAAAATTATATGTTATTTAATGGAAAGAAATAAAAAATAATTTATAATAGAAATTTTTATTTTGATAATTATTAATTATTAATGATTTTTTGTTATCTATTAAAACAAGAGTTTCAAAGAAGTTTTATATATTTAATTTTGGAGAAAACTTCACAAACTTAAATAAATTTATTATTGATTTATGGGGTACAAATTAAATTTTCATTAACATTATTAGTATTAAAAATAATATTTGATGAAGTTTAAAAATGTGTGAAGTGTGTTAATAATAATTATGCAAATAACTAATTAAATTAGTTAAACTAAATACTATCGACTTGTTTAATTAATTTGGGTTGAGAAGTTGCCGCCCAACACATTGCTTCATTTGCTTGTCTTGTGTTTCTTTTTCCACGTTGGGCTGCAACTTTTGTGATCCAAAAATTATTTTAATTATTTCCATTGCCTTTTACGTCCCATGATATTTATACACACCTCTTTTTTATGTATCTTTTCATCCTTTTTTTTTTTACATTTTTTTTATATAAAAGTACCCTTTTCCCAAAAAAGAGTCATTATATAACATTATTGATTATTGACTTCTCAAAAAGGATTATTTATATAGGGTTTTGATTAGCTAATGATTATAACCAATGTTGAATGTAGTGTCACTATGTGAAATGTCGAATGTGAGACAACCAGATGTCAATAATCAAAGATGTTATAAATGATATGAGGTAGATTTCTCCTTCAGTAGGTATGATTTGGAGACGAACCAAGCTGGACATGTAATACTTCAAACGAATTATACCCAAATGAGAGGGATCTAGAGGTTGTATAGGTGTGAGACTGTACAATCGATAATAACTTAAAACAATTAATTATTACTATTTATACCAACAAGATGATGTATCTACTTTTTAGTAATCTATCACTTAAGAACTTTATAGTTAAACGTGTTTGACTGAACATTATGAGATAGGTAACTTGAAAAGTTTTTCGAAAAACATGAGTAACAACAAAACATGCTAAAAAATCTTGTATTGAATTGTGGGAACATTCAATGATTCTAAAATCAATTAAAGATGATTGTCATACAAAATAGTAATTGTGATCGAATGACACTGAAAAATTACCAGGGCAGTATAATGTTGATGCTACAGTCAAGGAGACATGCCGAGTTGCTGGGTGTGGAGACATTCTAAGGGATTCTGTGGTTGAAACCTGGATGACAACTTTTACTCGTAAGTTAGGATCTTGCACTATTTTAGCAACAAAAGATTGGGGAAGCTTCTTCTACCGTGTGTCTTAACGAATCAGACTCCTTAACAGCGGTGAAGCTTCTTCTACAGTGTGTCTTAACGAATCATTCCTATTTTGATTTGGTCAGACTTGGTCAATCCTTGGTTAATAGAAGATGGAGAATGAGGATCACCCATATTCATAGATAAGGTAACATGTTGACAATTGGTTTGCAAATTGGGCATATTCAATTTCGGATTCTCTTAAATTTCATTAGGGAGTCTCACCCGTACTATTTTTATGTAATGGCTTTTTATCCCTTCTTATAAAAAAAATAAAAACTATAGCATATCACCATTATACTCATTCTTTTGTTAGCAACTTAGCATTTCTTTTGATATTTTTTCAATTTGAAAACAAATCTATATCATCGATATTATCAAGTTAAATACGCACATGATCACTTCACGTAGTTGACCAACGTTTTGGAACTCCACTATTATTGAGTAATAATACGGTCCCTCACAGACAGATACACACACAAAGGAACAGATAAAAGTGGTCTTGAGAAGAGGTGGCATACCCTCGTACTTGATTAGTGCGTGCTTGCTGCCAGGAAGCATGATTGCGTTATGTTCCCCTCAAACGCTAACGACGAGTGCGTAGCCGAATGCTTTTTCAGGTGCCATTTGCTGGTGGATTCCGCGTAAGAAAACCAAGTCCAATTATCGTTATAATTAATACTTTTTCCATTATGTATTTATAATTTATTTATTTATACATTATACATTTGAACATGCACTCCATCACTAATCCACACTTAAATATTAGAAGACAAACATTGTTGGGTTGAACTTTAATTTAGTAACACAATCTTTGTCATTACTTTTTAATGGAGCATATAATCGATCGCTTCATTATGTAGGTGACCAATTAGCTTTTGGGTTCTGCTGGTGCTTTGATTTGTTTAGTAAGTGCTATTAGATCAGCTTTGTACTCGGCAATCCAGCCTTTGATTATCTTGACCTCGGTATTTCTCTGCGTCACCAACCATTGAGGATCATTTGCCTTTCTTGACTGTATGTCCAGGCAGTGACACCCTGAAAATTTGTAATAAATATATTCCATGTTCAAAAGGCATATTAATATTTTAAACAAATATAAAGCCATTAACTCCATCCACATATGTCATCATTCACTTTTTTGGTCTCAGACCACATGATGATCCCTCTTGGACATTGGGTTAAGTTTTGCAAGTCTCGATAGCTTGTTTCTCAAATTAAAAGTGCGAATTTAACTTGTTTACTTGATGTAAGTTGAATTTCAAAGTTTGATTTTGTTTGAAAGTAAGCGACTCATTAAATACAATTATACAAACATCTTCAGGTATGATATCCTCTACGGCTCTACAAATGACAAATAAAATTTCAAAACATTATAACAAAAATTCATGCGTTTTTTACTCCATGATAAAGATTGAATTAATGTATATACTATTGTACTACCCATCAATTCAACATCATTCTCCTAAGGCTTTATTAATACACCTCTTTTTCTTTAGTGCAAAACCAAATGTGAAATGACTGTAAAGACGATGAAGTACCATTTACAGTAGTAACGGCAACGACAGTATTCGAAATACTCTCCAACACCCTGCAGTGCATTGAGAACAAAAAGAGGTTGATTGAAACAAGTTGAAAATTAAAAAGAAGGCAAATTATTGCTGAACAAAACATTTATATTTCTCATTATCAAATTTGGTTTCTTTTATGGATTAATTTATACCCGCCAGAACTGTACGGATCTCGCAATCCATTGGAGAATATGATGTTGCTGGCAAACCTATGGAGGATCAGTTTCAAATCCTGCATTTTGTTTTATACATAAATAAAAAATCATAGGCATTAACATTTTATATCTAATCATATATAGAAAAGAAGAAACAATATAGGAACATTAGTTTAAGAGAACTATATGTTTCAAGAAGCTGGGATGATAAGAAAAACACGTACAGGACCCCCATAATATGTGGTCACCCAATGAGGCTGGGGAAGGACACCATATAAGCTCCTACACTCTTGAACAAATGTCTTCATATTGAAAGGTGCTGGTGGAAACATTGAGTCGTTCTTTTCATGACCTATTGGCATAATTATCTCGCTGCATGTCTGTTTATTAAGTTAATTAAATAGTATTAATCCGATTAAATTTATCATGAATGTCGCTTTTAACAAGGAGTGACTTTTAATAAGGTGTACACTTTTTTTAAGGGTCATTAATTTTAGGGGTTTGTAAACAAATGAAACCATAAAAAGCAAACTGTTTGAGAAAAAACTGAACCAACCCATTTCTGTAAAACAAGTCTGGTTTGAGTCAAACTGTTTTTTATAAAATAGTTCAGTTTGATTTATTATTTCTTTAAACCAAACCATGCACCGGGTGAGCAAAGAAAACTGATCCAAACAATAAAAAATCAAATCAATATTTGAGAAAAAACTAAACCAAACCATTTCTATAGAATAAGTTCGATCGGTTCAAATCAAACCTTTTTACAAAGTGGTTCAGTTTTTTTTTTTTTTTTTTAACCCATCGAACCAAGCACAACCTAGTATATTCATCCAATTACAAACTAATATGTGATAAATGTGTTGATTTTTATAATAATAAAAATTAAATTATACCTAACTTTTAATTGATAATGTAAAATTTTTCACGTTGTTAACAGTATAATGACATTATACTCTTTAATAAGACCATATAACATTTACCTGCCATCTCCAACCCTGGAAAGATTCAGTTGGATGATTATATTCATTCATGTCATAACATGAACGATGCTGCTTATAAGCAACAACACCTTCAAATATTTGGCCAAGAATATCGGTTTTCTTAGCAGCTGCGTCAATTGCTCCACATATGATCTTAACTGGGTGCTCAGAAGGGTAATTGTATTGAGCTGCGTCAGTATATAACGAGTCCAAGTAGTCCTTGAGATCAAAACTTTTGTTCAATTTGCTGAAACAAGGAAAAGAAAACAGTATATATATATTTTTAATCAATTAATTATTGGGGGAATAGGATAATCAACAGTTGTGTACATACTGCAGAAGGATATACAAGCTTACTCGCAAGTTTTAAATCTCTTGCTGAGGATTGAAAGGCCATTTGGCTTCTTAGCAACTCTGTCAATTTCAGACCATGATTTACGTATAGTTTGGTAACAGCTCTCACTAGTTTCCTGAACCACGCAATATATGCATCCGTCGCAATAATTCTTAGGGGTTTAATTAACTTAAACAATTTTATTAGTTTTAGAGAAAAGATGGGCATAACTTAATAGAATATTACTTTGAAATCCTTGGTGACAATATAGTAGTATCCGGCTTGTGGGGCAATGCCGTTGAAATAAAGAATTGGTGCTGATGAAGCAAGAGCACCAAGAGCAATGTGGGGATACTTTAAGCGAAACCATGATGCAAGCACTGCATAATAAATTTAATTATAAGGGGAGAATTGTAATTAAACCGTCGTACACATAGGAAAAATGTAATTGAATAAACAATTATATGGGACAAAGCTTGTAAGCCTTTATTTATTATTTTTTGGTGAATAGTGGTAGAATGATCATCAGGAGGCACCCTCAATGCTTCCAGATAAAGTGACAACGACATGCTGGCACTGCTAGCAAAAACCTACTTAAAAGATTACTGACAGGTTTTAACTGTAAATAATTTTATCCAATTGCAGTTATGCAATTGTTCCTGTGACAAGAGATGTTCAGATTTTAGTAGGGAAAATCGGACCCATGTCCGTAGAGAGGGCGAAAGTTATCTCCATAGTTCATACTTTAACCACATGTTGAAACATGCATTAACAATGAGTCCTAGTCCACATATATATTTCAATTTGAAAAAAGAGCTAATATTATATATATGTGGTACTCCTTACTTCCACCATAAGAGCCTCCAATAACGATTATGGGGGAATTCTGAGCAGACAAAGTTTTCTTGATGTGTAGAAGCACAGCAGCATAGTCTGCTATTGCTTGGGCTGAGTTGAAGTAGCCACGAGTACTTTCATTTCTCATTGCTTCTTCGCTTGACCCAAATGGTATTGATTTCCCATAGTATCTATGCTGCTTACAAAAACATCACATATACTATATAACATAAAATTACAAATTAATAAGCACTAGTTTCTTACTACTGCAAATATTTGACTACCAGAGAGATGGCCAGAACTAGAGAAATGAGAGAAAAATATGAAACTTAATAAATGATGCCATAGAGAGAGAGAGATATAAAATAGTGTTGTTGAATAAAATGCTTTATGCATTGTCGCATAAATATCACACGTCTAATTTTTTATCTGTATAAATCGAAGGCAGATAGATGCCAAAGAATTCATAACAAGTGACACATTCTACTCAATTAACTAAACTAAACTCTCGTAGTTCACATGCCTAGTTAATTACCTCGATAAAAACAATAAGGGCATCGAACTGAGGAGCGTTATCTCTGAGAAACCCGATATATTTTGCATCCTCATCCACTGGTCCTTCTGCACCAAAGAAGGCAAAAATGGGTGCACTTGATTTAGCTCCACCCCAGTACTTGAAATTGATCATATATCTTTGTTGGAAAGCGTGGTAGCTGTCAGGTCTGTAGTTGAAGTGATCGAGTCTTTGGGTATAATAAAATGTTTTGAGTTCATCATCAGACAAGTTCGAGGAAGAACTGATTTTGGGGTCGCGTTCCTTAGTTGATCTCCGCCAAGTTCCTAACCTTGGAATTTTGTTGAAAGCACAAACATTAACTGAGATAATTAGAAAGAACAAAGAAAGCCATTGAAATGAGGGCAAAACGGATCCCATGGTTGAATGTGTTTGAGAGAATATGTGTGTATCCTGGTTAGGCTCCAATGTTTTACGGTTGTAGTGTATGCACACGTATATATATTACAAAAATAAATGTATGGGAGACAGAGAATTTATTGTATGATTTAAAATTATTATGTATCTATAATTGTGATCAATTTTCATGTAACACTTTCAAAGTTATGAGTAAAACTACCTAAGGAAAAAGTAAGACATTATTATTTTTACGAATTTCAATAAATTTAGAATGCAAATATATTTTAAAAAGTGTTACTGTTACTGAAAACATGAAAGGTAATATAAGAACAAAAATTTTAAAAATGAAAAAGAATTGCCACAAGATGATGCTACTTTGCTGAATAATAGTAAACAAAGCTACAGCTATGAAGCTATATACCTTGAATAGACACTTAAGATGCAAAATGAATCAAATGCATGGACCGAGCACGGGTCTTAAAAAATGGAGACCTTTGGAAATAAAGTGCGTCGCAGTTTAAGGTAAGCATAAAAGGATGTGGATGCAGCTAATATCTGACTCATGCATTCGATTATTAGTACTTAAAGTTAATAATTTTTCAAAAAACTTTTTGAGAAGGTAGAAAAGAATTAAAGAATTGAATGGTCATAAAGTTTCTAAAGGTATTATTTATGGCGTCTATCCATTACATGTCTTAATGGATTGATTAAAACCAATTTCTTTCAAGAGTATGTTTGGATGGAGTATTTTAAAATTTCAAGAAATTTAAAATTCAGGGAAATTAAAATACATCAATTAAAATTTTTGTATTTTCAAAATTTTGTGTTTGGATAAAGAAATTGAATTTCTTCATTTTTTAAATTTTGAACCTCATTCACGGAAAAATCACTTAAGGTGGGTGGTGTCGTGAGAGTAGCGGAGGTCGGAGTACGTCGGTGATTGAGACGGAACAAATAATTATGCATTTAGAACTTCTAAAAAAGAAGAGAATTTTAATTTCTCACCTTTTAGAGGGAAATTCAAATTCCACATTTTTAGTTGTTTAAAATTCTATTTTAAAATTCCAAAAATTTAAATTCCTCATGTAAAAGTATCCAAACAATGAATTTTAAATGGAAGAATTTTAAATCCCTTAATAAATTACTTTCTCCAATTAAAATTCTCTATCCAAACACACTCTCAGAGATATCTCATTGAAGTAAAGTTTTTTTCTCTCTTAAAAAAGTTTTCTTTATTTACATAATCATAAATCAAATCTTTTATAATATAGGAAATTAGTTATTTATCAACTATGTTAGATTTTATTGATTTTTCTAATGGTATTATGATTCTTGTAGTACTACTCTCATTCCTAGAGGATAATGCTCTTGATTAATGCTTTGCGGTGACCATATATATGTAGTGCATGTTTGGTAACATATACTTAATTTTCGGAAGTAATAAATAGTTATTTTTGTTTTTATTTCACGTGAACGTAGATTCCGACCGCCAATATCAAAAAACAGTAGTAGCCATGGATATGTTCATAGCCTTGAAACATTAATGATAAACGCTCAATTAACACTCCATAATTATTTATAATTGACTTAATATCTCTAAACACTTAATTTGTTTTCTATATGTATATCTTTTGGTTAAATAATCTTTCACAACGTATACTTGAAACTTTTTTTCCCCAGCATTTTAGCGCTTTATTGACACAGGGAAAATCAGCTGAACTTTATTACAAACATTTTGTAGCTAATGGTAATGCCGTGAGGGTTTAAACCTACCAAATCTACACACGTGCGCATTATCAACATGATGTTACACAGAAAATCACTCTTAATTTTATGCAGGAAAAAAGGTCATTTAACTTTCTCTATTTGTTGAGTTACTCTGCTTCAACGTTGGCGTAATGATAGCATCCAATAACTATATATGGCTCATTTTCGTGAGTGGTTTTCCGTGGGAAACACTGGAGAACAAAATGCATTCAACACTGAAATTGAAACTGTTGCGATCTCGGCAAATATACCGATTATTCCAAGTAATAAAGTAATAAGTAAAGTATCGTTTTCACGAAGATTGAGACATAAATTTTATCCTAACTATTATCTATAAGTTGGACGGACAAATGTTTGATGAAATAGTGTGTTGTATTTTGAAATGAGTAAAAGTAACAGCAAGAATTAAGAAGCAGTAAGTAATTATAAATAACGAAGTTTGGTTTAAAACAATGAGAGAAAGAGTAGTCAGGGCACAAGCACTCGATGATTCCCACTTTCTTAATTTGGATGGATTACTACATTCAATTACTCAAGTTACTTAAAATATGCATCTTCATACAGAGGTTAGTTAAATATTAATTCCTTAGTGATTTTAACCCTTTAGCCCATTAAAAGACCCTAATTCCTCAGTGACCTTCCTTGGATTAAGCATTAAGTTCAGCACATTAAATCATCCGCAACCATACATTTCTATTCCTGGATAATGTAAAAATTGTTACTTTACCAAGGTTAGAGCTTAGAATTCCAGTATTCCTATTGTGAACCCTAACTCTTAGCACATTATCAAAATGATCAAGTCTAATAAAGAGATATATTCCATTCAAGTAAGGTAAAGTAAAATAACTTTGCATAAAAGAATAGTAGAATCCAATCCAATCAAAAAGGGGTTTGCATCAAGTGTGTGACCCTAACTACAAGAATGAACTAGTCAAACCTATTCATGTTTGACTTTAATAGCACAAAATGAAGCATGTTCAGCTGAAGAACAAGCAAGAAGAAGAAGAATCTTCAACTTGGTCTTCAAGCTCCTTGCCCTAGCCAAGCACTCCCAAGCTCTCCAAAACTCCTTGTCTCTGATATTTTTCGTGTGAAAAAGTTGTGTTTCTCAGCAGAGGGTTTTTCTATTTATACTTGGGAAGTAAATCTCCCAAAATACCCTCAGCAGAGTGCATAATACTGCAAAATTCGTGTTTTCATGTTGATCACGCCACGTTCACACCAACAGCGCCACCATTCTTCAAGCCTGACGCTGATCGCGCCAGGAGACATACAGAAATACACTATAATTGATTCAGTGGTGCTAAAGCCATGTCGTTAGCGCCAGATGACAGAGAAAATTGAATTGTATTTCTTTCTTTGGCGCTAGTGGCGCCGGCCTTTGCATTGTTAGCGCGGGATGGCAGTGAATTTTGCACTACATATTGCTTCTTGGCGCGGATAGCACCATAACCACGAGGTTAGCGCGGGATGTGTGACTTGGCTTTCTTAATCTTGTTCTCTTCACTTCTTTTTCATGGTTTTCTGCTATGAAAAGGTCTAAAATGAGTGAGAGTATGATTGAGAGAAATTAATCAATGTTTTCAGCAACTATAGACAATTATCAATGATTTATGATTGATTCCTTACTTCTTTTAACTTGGAAAGCACTATATGCTAGGCGCATATCAGAAACCTTCTTTAAATTGGCTATGCTATATAGCCCATTTTTGAATGGCAAGAGGTTGCTCGATTCTACCTATAAGTGGAATGAAGTTCCTTTTATTTTGATAAATTAGAGTGGCTGCAAGTGGACGAACCCACACCTCTTTGCATGTTCACTAAGATTTGGATGTGTGTCATATATAATACATGATAAATTAGAGTCTCATTGAAGCATTTGAAAGTAGTTTTTGTATCATCGTTGACTCCAGTGGCGGAGGCAGGAATTTTATTGAGAGGGGTGAACATAAAAAAAATTATATCATAAATAAAAGTACTCCGAAGACAATACAAATCTAATATACAAAAAAATTTTAAAACATCTATTATAGAAATTAAGATCACTCCACTTGACTCTTACTCTACATGTTTTCATATTGTTAAAATCATCTATAATTGAATTTGTGCTAAAACTCAAAACAATTTCTTTTTCAATTTATGTAATCAAAGAATCATCAAGAAATTGGTCTTTGATTCTATTTCGAAGTTTAGTCTTGATTATCTTCATAGTTGAGAAAGATCTTTAAGTAATTATTGTAGAAAATAAAAGAGTGAATACAAGTCTAATCACTCTATCAATAAGAGGGTAAATGATGGACTTTTCAGTTCTTGTTAGCCCTTGAGTAAATAACAGTTTATTTTATTTTAGAAGATTAACAACATCAACAACGAGACATAGAATAAGAAAAAAGAAAAGAGGGAAAAAGAAAGGAATAAAGGGATACTTGAACCCTTCTCTTTCACTAATTCCAGTATCAAATGACACAACTTTTTTGACTTTTTCTATTCTCTTGGGATTTATATATTATTTTTCTCCTCTGTGTGTATTTATGTGTCCAGACCTCTCCCTTTTATAGTATTTTTTTCCCTTTTCCTCTTTATTCTTTCTCTTTTTATTATTATTTTTTTTTGTTTTATCATCTTCCTTTCCTTTTTTCTTTTTCTGTTATCTCTCTTTCCCTTCTTATTTTTAATACATTTTCTTTTCTCTTTTTTTATATATTTTTCCCTCTTTTATGTTTTCTTTTCTTTTTTATTGTTCTAATATTTTTTTTCTTTTTTTTACTACGTTTTCCTTATATTTTTTTTCTTTCCCCTTTCACATTTTTTAATATTTTCTTTTTTTCTTTCATTTTCATTTTTATTATTTTTTATTATTTTTTTAAAAAATATATATTTTTATTTTCAAATTTTTAAATTTTAGGAGGGCGGTGGTCCCATCCTAACCCCCCTAATTCCGCTAGTTGACTCAAGTCATATAATATCTTCTAAGTATACGTATACTCATGTTTAATGTTGATATTGTGGTGATGATTACCAATACAAAATTCATTTTGATATTATACATTTAAAATCAATTTTGACAATACTCATTTTCTAACAAATAGCGTATTTTTGTAAAAAAAAAATAAAAATAACGTGTTTGGGTATTCATTCTTGCTCTACTTATGACTAGATATCCACATCTAAAATCTCCTATTGATGCAAAAATAAGTTATTTTGCTTCAAGTGGATCCATGTATCCTGTTATTAACAGCCATCCAAACTTGTAAAATACTGTGTGACAAAATCAATTTTATAATATCTATTATTCAAGCAAATTAAAATAAAGATTCACATTTATTTAAAATTAATTTTATAAATCACGTTGATTCAAAATCAATTCTACAAAAGCATATATTAATACATTTATCTCCTTCCAATTACGTTCCCATTTGCTTACGCTTTAATCAAAGAAATGGAAATGCAAACTACAACTACGAAAGCACAATGTCAGAGTGAAATGGGTCATTTTATTATCTACCATCGACAGTTCCACGAAAGAAGCTTTCCTTCATTTCAATATATATCTATGGTAGATATAAGAAGCAGAATGTGCGTTGTTATATACATTTCTTTATGTAACACTTTATAGAAATTAGAGCATCTCCACTATACGTTGATCTTTGGAAAATTAAACCCTCTGCATTTCTTTATGGATAGTTGGAGACCATATGGGTCAATGGCCATGATTACAATTTACATGTGAATCGCATGTGTGCTCTCTGCGTTTTGCTAAGAAAGCACAATATTTCATTTGCTAGCGACTCTCACTGTCACCAATGGCCCAAGTGCATCAGAGCTCAGATCATTACAACTGGGTTGTGTTTTGTGATTGTATCAAAATGGAAATGGTGGAGATCAAAAGGTTCCATCTTATAACAGAAAAATCCCATTATATATATTTCCTCTTTCAATAATGCACAAGAAATAAATATATATGCTTATATAATTTAATTATATCATCATCGATCTCAACCACGTTTCACAATTTGCATTGTTGTTCACATTAATTTTTCCCTTCGGTTAGTGTATTTCTAATTCCCCATCCACTTTCTTCATTATTTTCCTGGAAGCACCATCTTTAGTAGTACCAAAAATGTCTTCCATCATTGCAATAAAGATAAAAGCATCAATTTTGATTGATCCGTTTATATAATTAAACGGAAAAAAGTCAGCTACCTAATCTAATCCGGTTAGCATAATTGAGCTTTTCACCGCATAAACCTCCACTAGAGTCCATAGAGTAATTGATTTGATAAAGCATTTATTAGATTCATGTGCATCTGTATCATTGTTGGTCAGAAGAGACTTAGTGCATGTTAATTTGGGAATTCGGAGGGTGATGCAGCTTTGCAGAAGTATGTTGATGATCACGTAGTGATCTTGATTATTTTTTTTGTTCGTTTGATTTTCTTAAAATTAAAATTGAAGTGAAATTAGGCAAAAAATTAAAAAAAATACAAATTAAATATTTAATTAGAAAAAGGGTGTAAGTTGGAGAAAATTTAGGAAAATAGAGTCACCAATCACGCCCATTTGGGGCGTGTTTAAACACGCCCAAATGGGGCGTGTTGGCTCAGGGGTCCCAGGCCTTCTCCTCTCAATTTCGAGCGAGTGACCACCGGTTTCGTGTCAATCGGACGTTCCGATCAAAAGTTATGACCTTCCGTAATTTACTAAGATATCGCAAAAATCCTGCACCCCTGTTGTTGCTGCCACGTGTCATCCCCTGAACCAACACGCCCTATTTTCCTAAATTTTCTCCAACTTACACCCTTTTCCTAATTAAATATTTAATTTGTATTTTTTTTAATTTTTCGCCGTGAAATTATGTTCTAAAAGCACGTTTTAGAAAAAAAATGAAAAAAATATAAGTTTTTCATTTAGTGAAGAGTTTTATTTGAAGTTTAATTATAATCTTAGTTTTCAGATTGAAGTTTTCAAAAACAAATTCACTTCATTTCATCTCTAATAATTTTAATAATTTTTATTTAAAAAATCACTATTTAGAGAAAATTAGTTTTACAAAACTGATACACATTATCTCCTCCGTTCCATTTTAATCGTCATGTAAGAAAAAATTATTTCAAAATTATTTTCATTTTAACTTTTTAATATAACATTAATTACTTTTTTCAATTTATATCTCTTATATATTAATGATGAATTATAAAATCTAAAAATAAATTAATATTAATATAAGGTTAATTTTATAAAATTATTATTCTTTTTCATATATTTTTTAATTTTTCTTTATTTATATGTGTAAAATAGCATATCATGACAATTATTTTGGAATAGATGTAGTAGCATAATATTTAAAAGAGTTTAATTTCTATTGTATTATATGTAAAAATATTTATAATGTCAATTAGTTAAAATTATTGTTGATATGAATTTTAAGATATTATTATAAAAGTTAATAATAATTATTTTAAAAATCAGACAAAAACTATTTCTAATTGAACGTTCTATGGAAATTAAATTCTATTTTTTAATCTTTATGCGCTTTGGGAAGGGAATTAAGGCTCAGCCCAAGTTTTGCATCGAACTTGGCAAGCGCTTGAGGAATGAGAAAGGAGATCTTATGGCTGCAAGAAACTGATATTGTTGGGCAACAGTTACAAGTCCAAGAAGGAGAAGCGGTTGCCTTATTAGAAGCTGTTACTGATCATGTGCAAGCAAGGCGACTATTATTCTACCTAGTGCATGTTTGATTTTCTTGTGAAAAAATACTTTTGAGGTAAAAGTAATTTTTTACAAAGATCAAGACTCTTATTTTTATTTTTATTTTACTTTTATCTGTTGGATTTATATTAAAACACATGCATAATATTTCTAACTTCAATCCAAACATGCAGTTAATTTTCATACTTTTGATATTATTTCAACTTGTATTGCTTTGCATATTGCTAACGAAATATTATATATATATATATATATATATATATATATATATATATATAACACTCAAGATAGATGATGAATGTAAAAGTAGAGTTGTGATTCTTATTGATCACACACATTACATGATCATTGTGCCTTTTTATATTAAGCTAAGATACCAAAACACTTACTAACTACCATTAGCTAATACCTGTCATAACTACCCACTAACAAAATTAACTACCACTCATTTGGATTATTTCACAACACCCCCTTTAATCCAAATGTTCTATTGAGATCAAACCTAAAAAATCTCTTAATTGTTCAACTCTTTCTAGCTTGAATGATTTAGTAAACACATCAACAACTTGCAGTTCTGTATAACAGTATATAAGTTCTAGTCTTCCCTTGCTTACTTGATCCCTAAGAAAATGGAACTTAGTCTCTATATGTTTGTTTCTTCCATGTGAAACTGGATTTTTGGCCAAGGTTATTGCTGACTTATTATCCACAAACAATTGCACTTGCCTTTTGTACTCCATCTTCAACTCTTCCAGCAATGATTCTAACCATAGAATCTGACAAGCAACTTCTGATGAAGCTATATATTCTGCTTCACAAGAGGAGAGTGCCACAACACTTTGCTTCTTTAAACACCAGGAGATCGATGCATTCAGAATCCAATATAGGTAACCAAATGTGCTCTTCCTTCAATCATGGCTACACATTGTTCATTCCCTCTTGGAAATAGTAAACCATAGCCCTGTGTTCCCTTCAAGTACCTCAATATGAGTTTAGCTGCAACCATATGAGATATTCTTGGTTCACTCATGAACTTGCTAACCAGTCCTACTCTCTGACTGATGCCAGGCCTGCTATTGCACAAAAACCTCAAACATCCCACAATTTGGCCACCACAGGTGTCATTGCTTCATTGCATTTCTCCATGTTAAATCTCCTCAACACTTCTTGAGTATACTTTCTCTGATGCAGAAACATACCCTTGCTGGTGTGCATAAACTTTAATCCAAGAAAATAATTGAGACTTCCCAAGTCAGTCATTTCAAATTCTGACTTCATTATCCCCTTGAATTCTTCAATTTCAATTTGATCACTGACTGTAACTAGCAGATCATCAACATATAGGCACCCTAGGATCAAGTTTGTACCTTTAGCCAATCTAACATCCACTCCAAATTCAACTGAGCACTTTGTGAATCCCTACTTCAAAAGAAAATCATTTATCCTCTTGCTCCAAGCCTAAGGGGCTTGTTTCAACCCATATAGGGCCTTCCTTAGTTTATACACATGATGTTCTCTTCCTTTTACTTCAAAGCCTAGTGGCTGCAGTACATACACCTCTTCCTCCAATGATCCATTAAGAAAGGAGATTTCACATATAGTTGGCACACAGGCCAACCTTTTGATTTATCAACAATAATTACTAGTCTAATTGTCTCCATTCTTGCAACTGGTGCATATACTTCAGTATAATCTACTCCAAGTCTCTGAAGGAAACCTTTAGCCACCAATCTTGCCTTGTGTTTTGCAATTGTGCCATCTGGTTTCAGTTTCGATTTGAAAACCCACTTCACATCAATTGGTTGCTTTGTAATTGGAGGATCTACAAGCTCCCAGGTCTTATTCCTCTCAATTGCATTAATTTCTTCAATCATGGCATCCTTCCATTCCTTCTGCGCAAGAGCTTGCTCCCAATTCAGTGGCTCAGAGTCTACCCTAAAGGCAAAATAAACTGACTCACCATTGTCAAAGATTGCATCATCTGTGTATACTTCATGATCAAAGTCTTACTGATGGAAATCTCTCCCTTTGATATCTTCTCCTTTGTTGGTGTTGTATTGTTGGTGTTGAGCCATCTATTCTCAATTGATCTTCTCCACCAAAGACAAAAAGAATACTAGAATTTGATTGTTTTTCCCAATTCCATGATGCTGTCTCATTTACCACAACATCTCTGCTAATGATCACTCTCTTTTGACTTGGATTATATAGCTTATACGCTCCTGTTGGATGATATCCAACTAGCATGAGAGCTTCACTCCTTTCATCTATTTTTTTTTTCTCTTTTCATTTGGAAGGTTCCTGTAACACAGAAAGCCAAAGATCCTCAAATGGTTCACATTTGGCTTGCTTCCAGTCCAAGCTTCCTCAAGAGTCATTGCTTTCAATCTCTTAGTGGGACACTTGTTCAGTACATAGGCAGCAGTGGTTACTGTCTCTCCCTAATAACAATGAGGCAGATTTTTTCGTTTCAACATGCACCTTCCAATATCCAACAATGTTCTATTTCTCCTCTTTGCTAGCCCATTATGTTGAGGTGTTTAGGGGGCTGTCACCTCATGTTCAATTCCCTTGCTCACACAAAACTCATGGAACTCCTTTGAATTCTATTCCCCACCTTCACTGGTTCTAAGAATTTTCAAGTCAAAGCCACTTTGTCTTTCAACTAATGCACAGAACTTAACAAATGATGAGAACACTCCACTTTTCTCTTGGAGCAAGTATAACCAAATTTTCCTAGTAAATTCATCTACAAAGGTCATAAAGTATTTGTTTCCTCCTAGTGATGGAGTGTCAATTAGGCGACAGACATCAGAGTGAACTACTCCCAATGGCTGCCTTGCTCTTTGAGGTGCATAAGATTTAAAAGCTCTCCTTGGTTGCTTGCTCACCAAGCACCACTCACAGACCTTTTGAGGTGGTGTGATAAACGTCAAATTTATCAAATTTTCATATGCATTTTGTGACATTTATTTGACATTTTAGTTAACTTTAGACTTTGTTTTGAAACAAATTAGCTTTAAATTTAGTTTTTACATTGTCTTAGGCAAAATTTTATGTTTTAGTTATTTTTAATGAATTTTTGATAGTTTTTCAGCAAAAACATGTCATTTTGGCAAGAGCTCTAGAGGCCCAAAATCAGTAAAAAGTTTTGGAAGGAGAAATTATGAAAATTGAAGATAAAAGCTAGGAAAATCGAGAGCAAGATATTTTTCAAGGATAAATCAACTGAAGAAGAAAATAATTACTTGAATTAATTAGAGATATTATTTGTTTGTAATTTCTTGTGATTATCTCCTTAATTAAACCCAGCTACAATTCTATAAATAGGAGGATAGGCATTCATTGTAACGGGGTAGAAGTCCTAAGTAGTTCTTAGAATTATATTTTAGACTCCCACTTACTAGATGCCTCCATTATTTCATTAGACACTCTAAGTTTCATTGTATTATTTTTATGAGAGTAATTCCTTCCACCTAGGAAAGGAAAGGATGAACCTTGTTTCACTTAAATTCTATCAATACAATTCTTCATCTTGAGTTCTTCATTTGTTTCTGTACTTAATGTTTTTATTTGATTGGTCATCTTATAGATGAATTCAGGGATTGACTTTCGCTTTGGTGAACCTTGTTGAAATCCGAACATGAATTAAGTACTTAATTAGGATTATCTACAGGGATAGAATAATCTTGGTTAAGCCTCGCTAATTCTTATCTTAGTGTACTCAACTTGATCTTGAAGGTTATGTTCTTAGACAGAAGAGCCTTCAACACCAGCCTTTGTTTTGAATTAAATATCTCTATGGCTTTGCTTCATTTCCATTGAAAAACCTCTATCCAATAGTTGTCCCAGACTCAATAGATTATTCTTCATGGTTGGCACATACAACACATCATTCACAAATGCAGTTTTGTCATCTTTTCTTTTGATCATCCCTCTCCCAATTCCTTCTGCTGCAATGGTACTATTGTCAACAAATCTTACCTTGTTCTTGACATTAGGATCAAAATCAGTCAGCCAACCCCTATGTCCAGTCATATGGTTTGAACAACCTATGTCAAGATAACAAGATGAATTATCCTCTTTACAGTTTGTAGTTACCATTAACAACATTTGGTTTGAGTTTGAGCCATCATCTTGAGCAAGATTAGCCTCATCATTATGTTTTCCCTTTCCACCTTCCCAACACTCATATGCAAAATGTCCTCACTTGACTAGGCTTTGCTTACCCCTCGATCGAACTTTGGATTAGTCAGATCTCTTTCCTCTAATGAAACAGAGGGTTAAGATCAATATATATATATATATATATATATATATATATATATATATATGAAATATCATATGAGAATGACCCTCTGATGTGAGAATATCATTCTCATCCGTTAGATCAAAATGAAAGGCTAAGATTAAAATATTTTAAATTCAAATTAAAACTCCATTTAACTATAAAATCTCTATAAGATTTACCAAACAGAAAATCAAATATCTTAAAGATTAATTTATGATATCCTAAAATATCTCAAACCTATCATCACCATGACAACCATCACTATCATGACCGTTTCCGTCCCAACTATCATGGTCACCATCACAACAACCACCATGATCGTCAACCCTAGTCACCATCAATATGACTCTTGTTGTCGTTACTGTCACTACATCCACCACCAACATCGTGATCGTTGTCAACAACGATGGTCATGTTGGTGGCTACGAAGTGGTCATGACAATGATCATGGTGGTGGTTGTGGTTGTGGTAACGATCTCGATGTAAATTAAATCTTTAAAATATTTGATTTTTTGTTTGATACATCTTATAGAGATTTTATTGTTAAATGAGTTTTTAATTTAAATTTAAAATATTTTAATCTTGACCTTTCATTTTAATTTAATGAATGAGAATAATTATTCCCATTCTCACATAAGATAATCATTCTCATATGATACGTCCTCTATATATCCTAGTAGAAACACAGACGTTGTCACGCCTGTGTGTCCACCTTTTTATTGTGCTAAAGTTTATACAATTTATCTTACTATTGGATTATAGTAGAAAGAAATGTGATTATTATATACATAGATATAAAAAAAAAGTTATAAATATAGCGAAAACACATGTGCTGCCACGTCTGGATGTTTGCATTTCTATTACACTATCATACTTTATTGTGTTAAAATTTATATATTGAAATAATATATCTTATTATATGTAAATTGATGTGCATATTAATTTTAGTTTAATATACATTATAATGTATACATAATTTTACTTCTTAAGTTTAAAAGGGTAAATAAAGGTAATTAACATCACTACGGTCGGGCTATTGAACACAGTCAGAAGTGAATTATGAGTCAGACCAATTTGCGAATCGAGCTAGCTCCCCTTGCATGCAATGATGTGGTGGTGAAGTTTTGCACAAAGCAACACACCAACACTTAGAACAAAATCAGACCCATCACAATTCAACATGTCACCAGTGTAAACAAACCACACTCATTACACAAAACAGAAACTTAAGACATTCAAAGAAAGAAAAGGAGGAAAAAGGTGAAGAATGGTTAACTGGTTTTGCACAACTCAATACAAAAAAAGAAAAGAAACGTTTCAACTTTCAAAAAAAAAAAAAAAAGAAGGAAGAAAGAATGTCTCACTGGGTTTACGAAAAAAGCCATGGAAAGTGAAGGATCGATGATTTTGATGATAATTTTATTTTTGGCTTGACAAACGAAACTATATGACATTAAGTCTCCACGAAGCTTTTGCAACCTCTTCTCTCCGACAAGGTCCTCCGCCGCCCCTCTCCACTATGTTCAATTTCACAAGGTTTTGGTTTTAATTTCGGTTTTGGTTTTTGTTTGATGCAATACGAGTGATAATAACCACCTCCTAGTTATAGGGAGAAACAAAAGGGGAAAAGAACTATGCTATGTGCGTATATAGGTCGATTTGGTTTTTTATTTTGTTTTTAAATCCAAGTTTTGAAAGGTAAAATGGTCTTATAAAAGTGGAGAAAAAAACAGTTATCCAATTCGATATCCCTTTTATCTATTGTTATATATATATATATATATATATATATATATATATATATATATATATATATATATAAAAGTTACTTCAGTCAAAAGGATACTTTAAAGAAAATAAATTTACGACATATTTCACTGAAGCTAGAAAAGAGAAAGATTACTAACTAGTTAATTTTCTTACCATAATCATATTATGCACGCTGGTAATAATAGTATGGTAATAGCCCACAAATACTATCACATCACAACATACCCATTCCATTGATTGGCAACATGAAATCGTTATTAATAGAAATTACTAATGTACTATTAATGGTAGGAAATGCTTCATTATTTCCTTGTGATGTGTAAATGTTGGGGTTATTAACTTGTTTTCATCCTATCATTTGCTTTGGAGTTTTGTGACCCCATTGAGTACAACGAGATCAACATAGTATTGGGCGATCCACCCTTTCATAACCATGATCTCTTTCTTCCATTGTTCGACCAACCATTCTGGATCGCTATGATTTGCATTTGCACCCAGGATGTCTAGGCAATGAGATCCTGAAAAAGTAAACGGTCAAAGTAGTGTATTAATTAAAGCAGTTCGTGTAAACTGGCTTGATTTGAGGCAAAATAAACATTAGTACAAATGTATAATTGTTACTATCACATTAAATTTATTAATTATTTTATTATTATTTAAAAATTATTTTTTTCTTATTTCTTTATCCATTTAATTGTTTCTCATAAATGTTTAGAAAAAGAATAATTAAGTAAGAATATATAAAGAAAAAATAATTAATGCATCTAAAAATTAAATAAAGATCTTATAAAATGAGAGACAAATAAATTACAGAAAATGATTTTATAATTAGGAACTGAAAGACTAAATGCTAATCAAGGATACAATTAATTTTCAAGAATTTTTTTTTTTGGAAAATGATTAGTTGTTCCTCACTTGTGATTGCGCTACCGCAAAAATGTACTGAAGCAATCACAAATTAGGCAAAGGAAAATTATTCATTTCATAGATTTATCCAATATTTGGCTTTTCTTTTCCTGACTTTTTTGAGATTATGATATGAAATTGTTCTTAGTCGTAGATTGTTCTCACTATAATGGTGCTTGATTTTTCTTTCTTTCTTTTCTTTTCTTTGAAAAATAACCATGGCAACTTTCAGCAAGAAAAATAACAAGAAAATTAAGAGGGAGCGAAAGGTGTAGAATCTGTAGATAGATAGATATAGAAAGAATTAAAATATGTAAACAGAAATACAAAGTCATACCATTAACTGTAGGGATGGCAACAAGGCTGTCTGATATGTTTTTCAGAACCCTGAATGTAGAAGATTCATATAAAGTTGTTTTAAAAATTAGTTCTTAAACAATTACTCAAAGTAAAACAATTAAGATCAATTTTGTATTTTACGGTGCTTACCCGCCACTACTATAAGGGTCTCTTAGTCCATTAGAGAAAATGATGTTGCTACCAAACTTTTGAAGAACCAAGTCTATACTCTGTCATCATCCATAACACAATGAAGCATCTAGCATCAATCAATATCAATACAATTGAAAACGATATTTAGTAAAAAGTCCAGATGAATTTCTTGTAAAAGTTATAATTAATATACAAAAGCCTTTTGGAGAATGAATAATATCCATATGAATGTGGCAACTGAGAAGAGAAGAAAGAACTACTTACATGGCCTCCATAGTAAGTAGTGACCCAATGAGGGCGAGGTGAGACACCAAATTGTTTCTTGCAGTCCTTGGCATAGCTCTTTAAGCTAAAAGGGTCGGGTTGAAACATGGTATTATTTCCTATGCCGATGGGTATCACCATTTCACTACATGTCTTAATGTACAGAGCACTCATATTACCTTTTTTTTTTTATAAACTAGAATATGTAATTGTATGAATATCAAGAAATCACAAAAATACAATAAAATTAAACGACTTAAAGATGTTTTTTTTCTATAAAATAAGCGAATATTGATTTTGGTTTTTGAAAAAAAATATATATTTTTCATCATTATAAAATTTAAAAATGCTGTTTTTGTCCTTATAAAATGTGTAAATTTTAGTTGTGATCTCTATTAATTTTTTTTTATTTTCATCCTTTAAAGTTTGCCATAACTATTTTTTTCCCTAACATTCACTGTAAGATAGACAAAAATAATATTTATTTTAGTTATCAAGCAAAAAAAATCGAGGTATCACATACTTAATTGGTACCATAGACACTAGTGGATACCACTTGAGATAATAACTTCACATTCCGTTATTAAAGACATAACGAGTGTTGTATAATAATCGGGATAAAAACAATAATTTTAACTTTTGAGAGATAAAAATTAAAGAATTTTTTTTATAAGGACTAAAATAAAAAATCTTTGATTTTACCTAGAAAAAAAATTTAGCCAGTTAAAGTTAGAACAACTTTTTAGTAATTTTACATTAAATATAGCGGACAACTTTTATACAAACAAAAACAATTTATCAAGTTCAATTATGATTGTATCAATTATATGAATTTAATTTGCAATACCAATTTGATTATGCTTTAATTAAAAAACTATGTTAGCATACCATTTTGTGAGTATTAAACAAACTTTTTAATGAGTCAAAACATGAGTTGATAAATTTATTAATTGATATAACAATGTATCAATCAATTATAATTCACAATAAAATAGCTTTAATTACATGAATGAACAGTGTTAGGAATACATTCTTATTAAAACAATCTCTATTAAGAGAGATTTATCAAATAAGATGTAAGACTCATAATTTTATAATTCTTAATAAATTTTAATCAATAAGAGAAAATGTGTTAGATATATATAGTATATCCCTAACTTTCTTCTAATTACATCCTACTAGACTACTAGTATTCTAACGAAAGGGTTTTCAATTTAATGATGAACAACAATTTTTAGATACCCTGCTAATGCAATTAGTCAATTAACACTTCTTATTTTTTTTCTCTTTTTATTACATAACACCACCAATTATGTTAGTAATTTATCTTTCTTTTTTTCCCTGTTTTTCTATGGCAGTCTACACCTAAAGGGTGTCCGTTATCTTTTTCCTACGAGGATAAAAGAAGAAAAAAAGGCATTTATACATTTGGTTTGAAGGACTTAAACCAAGTCAACGTGATTTAGGATATGTCAATTGCTTTAGGAACGGTTGTTAGTCAGCATATATAAAGCCTCCCTCTTTCTTTCTGTTTTCAGTCATAATTTCAAGTTAACTAAAAGCGTTTTTAATTGTTCAAAATGTGGAAAGATTTAATAAGTAGTTCACACTTATTAGATGTTGATAAATGTCGAGTGGTTGACAATACTGTAATTTCATTTTACAAAGTTCAACCGCTTAATGAAAGTGAAAATGATTTTTAATCCTTTGTTACCAAGTATCAATGAGTACGTGATGATCCAAATACTTCCATCTCAGCTGTATATATATTATGTGTTCCCTTAATGGATGATTCAATCTAATTAATAATTTACCTTACATTTTTTTTATGATAAACTTTAGTTATAAGGTGGTTTGGTAGTAAAAGAAAACTAAAGGTGAAAAAGATTGATTTTTTCTAGTAACAAAAAATTAATAATTAATAATTATATATAAAAAAATCATTTAAATATTTAGAATGGAATGGAAGCTATCTTTATACAGTTATGGCCTCAGTGGACTCAAATCCACATTCAGAATTCTTAATTATTTGTATCAACTTGCGTTATTTTAAAAGAAAATAATAAAGTAAAAATGAATAATTAATAAATAATGAAATGATCTTTACCTGCCATCTCCAACCCAGGGTTGTCTCAGATACAATAACAGGGCCATTAACTTTGCAGGTGGTGTTTCCCCTTAAAGCCACCAAACCTGCATATATCTTACTGAGGATATCACTTCCAAAAGAAGCTCTATCAATGCCGCCACAAATCACAGTAACTGGATATCTTGGTGGATGATTGTATTGAGCCGAAGAAGCATACATATTAATCAGGTAATCTTTCAACTCTGAAGACTCATTTAAGGGACTGCATGCAATAAGTGATAGAGG
The DNA here is from genome assembly GCA_007407185.1 of Glycine tomentella. Lineage (NCBI taxonomy): Eukaryota > Viridiplantae > Streptophyta > Magnoliopsida > Fabales > Fabaceae > Glycine > Glycine tomentella. Next base: position 497,701 of record PYAF01004402.1, on the reverse strand, counting down.
GAATTTCAATCTTAACCCCAATGAGACTAGATAAATGCTCCATTACATTTTTGGTTTAAAAAATATATAGTTTTTTTCCTTCTGTAAAATCAGTCTTTATTGAATTTTTAAAATATTTATAAAAATAATGACTGTTAATCATTAAAAGCAAGAGATTAAAACCATATTTTTTTATTAAATATAAGAATTAAAAACAAATAAGATTTGAGAAGACATCAAGTTACTCTGAAGAATTACTCTCTATTCTCACTTTTCATTTTCTGATTAAAAGTGAGTTACTCATTAGAACTATTACATTAAAAGAAAACCTATATTGAAAATGAAAAGTAACTCTATTAAAGTTATTCTTGAAGTAACTTAAATTTAATTAAAGATTAAGCTAAGAAACATCGTGTATCTAAAATCATATGGATTTTCGATAATCTCTTTTTAAACTCTACTGATCAATCTCACTAAGTGAACTTCATGTAAATTCTGCTAAATATGCGAGTTATGTTTCCAAATTAACGGAACACGTGAATAAAGTACATTAGGAAGTGCGTTACAAAGTGTTGAGCATGTTTTGGCATAGTGTTTGTACCGGCAAGTGTTGAATCTCTGGCTAAGAATGAAAAAACCCTTTGGCTGAGAAGCTACTCTGTCGATTTCAGACCAGGACTTCAATATAGTTTGGTAGCATGTTTCACTGGCCTCCTGCATATTCCAATTCATCATTAAGTCACCTTTTTTATGATGCATATGACGACAAATAAATAAATAATAGAAGATTAAAATCAAATTATGGTAAATTATACTCTAAAATCCCTTGAAACAACAGAGTAGTAACCATCTTGGGGCGTAATATGATCAAAGTAGAGAATTGGAGCTGATGAAGCCAGAGCACCAATGGCCAGGTGGGGATATTTGAGCCTAAACCATGAAGCAAGCACTGCATATAATAAACAATATCAACAACATATATAGGAACAAATAGTAGTAACTTAAATTACATAAGTGGAACACTATGAAGACTATTTGATTTTAAGAACTAACTTCCACCATATGATCCTCCAATCACAATCACCGGGGACTTTTGGGCATGTAATGTCTTCTTAATATGTATGAGGACTGATGCATAATCTGCTATTGCTTGAGCTGAGTTGAAATACCCAATAGTGCTTGCATTCTTCAATGCTTCTTCCCTCGATCCAAATGGTACTGATTTCCCATAGTAACGGTGCTGATGAGAAATTTAAAGTAATTGTTACAATCTGTCAAACTAAATAAACTTTTGAATCTTGGGGGGGAAAAGAGATAAAACTTGATGCAGTTTCATAAGTGTTTGTACTTTGTAGTACTATTGTTTTTCCATCAGAATTGAAGTTTCACCTTTTAATCTGCTTAATAAATTATCGAACTGAAACTCCAATTCTAATTAAAAAATAATATCAAAAGTACTTTTAAAACGGTATCTAAGGTTTTTTTTTTTTGGGGGGGGGGGGGGGGGGGGGGGG
>PYAF01004402.1:462256-486441 GCA_007407185.1 Glycine tomentella | reverse complement strand
TTTTATTAAAAATATTTTCTAGCCTTATAAAATAATGATTATTTTTTATTTTAAAGATACAAATTAAATAAATTTTATTCATTAGATATAATACTATTATTTTTATTTCATTCAAAATGTGCTTTATTAAATTCATTAATTATTTAATATTTGAAGGTGTGAGTGTGTGCTTAATTAATGGCATAAAATTTGAGGAAAAAACACTCTTAATTATAACAATTAAATAATTATAAAAATTAAATGTGAACAGTTGAAATAAAGAGATTAAAATTATCCATAAACTAAAACATAAGAATGTTATATATATATATATATATATATATATATATATAATTAGATATCCGTACTGGTAGGAAGACAAATTTAATGTTTCCATCTTGGGTAAGCACGTGTGGTCAATCCTTCATGAACCTAACAAATCATGGGTTCAAATGTTACCTCAAAGTTATCTTCACAATATATATTGTAATGAATCCGGTTTCAGGTTTGGCGTAAGGCTAGGTAATTTGTCGTTGTGGTTTGATATATAAATGGTTTCTACTGGTAAATGGAACAACGTACGGGTATGTTGGATATTGTGGTATCGCCACAAGTCTGAACGCTGAACCGCATGCAATCGTCCATGGGTTGGAAATAGCTTGGACGCAAGGTGTTAGCTAGGGAGCACATTTGTGAATCTGACTCTCAAGTTGAGCTTTATTTGTGTTCTGTTTTGTTAGCTTAGAGCATTTTAGTTGTAGATTCTAAATTGGGATCTTAGATTAATTTTAGTAAGAGATTTTGAGAAGAAATTTTCAGTTGAAGATCTCTCTTTTCCTATATCTATCACTAAAGAGGAATTATAGATATCTACTTGAAGATCCGATTTTTCCACAAGAACTATAAAGATATGAGCGGAATTAAAAAAATGATTTTTTATGTGATAAGACGAAAAAAAAGAAAAAAATAAATAAAATGAAATTAAAAGTTAAAATTAATTACTTAAAATTAATTATATATTTTATTAATATTTATATATTTTTTCATGCTTTATTAATTAAAATTAATTAATTTAACGTAAAATTAAATTAAATTTTAAATATTTAAAAGTGGGATCTCTGTGGGACCCATTAAAATTATCTAAGATCTTAATTTGAAATCTACTAATAAGGGAAAAAATGTCACATATCTTAAAAACTCTTCAATCCTATGTGACACTATGAGGTTCACCAAAAAGTGATCTAAGATCATCTTTAGTGATAGATTTCAAACTGGGAATGTTTAGGTGACAAAAATGGTGAAATTTAGTTTATTTTTCTCAAAGTCAATATTTTTATTTCTTTTTCGATAAATGTTATGTATTAATCATAAGTTTAAATTATCACCATAAATAAAAAATTAAATTATTAATAATTTTCTATTTCTTAGTATTATTTATTATTTATTTCATAATTAACATTTATATAATTAATTATTTTTATTTATTTCTAATTCAATTTTAAACAAAATTTTAAAAGGTGGGATGCATTGTGAGACCTACATTAAAATCTTGAAGTGAATTCCACCATTAGAGTAAAAATGAAGACGACTTCTCACATTTTATGTGACACCGTAAGACCTACAAAAATGTGTCTAAGAATCCAAAATGGATTTACTACTAAAGCTAACATTAGTATTAATAATATCAATTTGGTTTAATTGCATAGACCCAACTGAAGACCAAACAAATAAGTTTGTTCTACCAAAAACCAATCCAAAAAAAATTAGGTTGTCATAGTTTTAACTTTTTGGATTGGTTTTCAATTTTTTAAATTGGTTTAGATGTGATCACCCTTACTTCATTCTTCATTGCATACTCAAGAGAAATTGTATTTGTAGTCTCCTTTTTGTTTTTTAGGTATATGATTGTTAGTAGCATGTTTTGGGCTGATTTTATTGGGTTGGGCTTTTTATTAGGCTTTGTGAAATTATTGCCTCTTGTAGCAGAGTGTTTGATTGGAGGGAAACAAAGAAAAGGGGAGGGAGGGATGGATGGATTATTTTAAAATTTTGGTTGCTTGATTTAATTTTTAGGAGGAGAGAACAATGGGAAACAAAATATCTCATCTTCTAGTTTTTGTTCTCATCAAATATAGTGGGAATTTAGAAGGGAGTGGAAGGGAATTTAAAAATTTTCAATTGAAATAACTAAAATATATCTACTTATATTTTAAAATTTAAAATTATAAAAATACAAAAATAAATTTATTTTTAGAACCCCTCCCCCCAACTAAACATAATGTCTAATCAAAATCCCTCCCCTCCCTTTCCCTCTCCTTCCCTCCATTAAAATTCCTCACATCTCCTCCCATCTTTTTAACCAATAAGTTAGTTATAGTTTGACCCCCCCCTTTTTTTTTACTGATTATTGGGTTAGTCATTAGTTTGCATTCAAGTTAACTTCTCAACTGAAGAAAAAAAATAATCACAAAACGCACGAGTACCTTATGTAAGCAATACTGTATGTGGAAAAAAATGTCAATTCTATACAAAATAATGCCAAATAGTTGTGGGAAAAAAATTGTTTTTCTAGATAGTACATAACCCAAGCGTGAACTGAGCCATTACTTGTCACGTAAATTCTGCTTATTTCTTCATCAAGAAACCTACACACAATACGCTGAAAACAGAAAATGCAAATTTACATGACATCCGATCTGAGTTTGATTCAAATACAGAATTAAAAAATAAAAAAACGCAAACAACCAAATCAAACAAAATACTTTTTTATTCATTTCAGAATCATGGCCACAAAAAGAGACATCAGGTTTTCTATTGGTGCACTCGACATAAATACAGTAATCACAGCAAGAACAGAAAAAATTATTAAAAATAAAGGTACCTGGAAACGTCAGGAGATAGAACTTGTTAGGATCCTGTATTCTGTTATATCTGTGACCCTTTGATGTCAAAACTATTGTATAGAATAAGCTCGTATCACTTCCACCACTGGTGCTTGACACATTGGACACTTTCTTCTACTTTGGAGCAAATCATTGGCACATTTTGAACATGTGCACATGTGCCCACATCTACAAGACAAATAACATAGCAATATGTAAGTGATTAACACCAAGTACAAACAAAATTGCTGATTTTCAAAGTGATACTGAATAGCACCTGTACAACAAAGAATCAATATTGCTTTCGCAGCATATACAACAAAGTCCTTTCCTCACACATTCCCATTTAGATTTATCGTCTGGTGAAACATGGTTACGTATTCCTGTGATGAATTGCACTCGGTCATCTAAGACTATTAATAGAGGAAAGCTATTTTTCTTAAACAATAATGTTACCGGTCAGGTAGAAAGGCTGTTGAAAAAGTATATAAAATAAAAAAGGATAAAATTAATCTGACTTGATGAACCAGTTGAGCGATTTAGGGCTGCAGAGACTTCTTGTCTTATTGAGCGTTGCAACTCAAGCTGCATATCCATACAGGCCTCCAGCATTCTCTGCATATTACTCATCCTTTGTTGTAGCCTAACCATGTCAATTCTCAAGTCATTAACAATATCCCACTCCTGCCAGAAAAATCCAATCAGAAATTACAAAAATAATAACATGATTGTGAGATGGGAAAAGTAGGCACTTGAATGTCAAGACTAAAGAGTACATCAGCTAAAGAAAATCAGTTATGTCCCGCATATGAACGCACAATTCCTAAGCGTTGATTATTTATGTCACTCTGGGACCAATTGTCATGACGTGAGTGCAGATCCCATATAGGCTGAAGCGGAGGTGTTGGTGGCAAGGGTCGGTTAAGTGAGCTATTAACAGTAGCCTGAAGATCACCAATTGGACCCCTACTCTGCTGCCCTGATACTTGTTCTGCCAAGGGAGAAGAAGGGGTTGTCTCTTGCAGCTCCCATTCAACGTGAGCATGACCTTGCCTTTCAACATATGATTGTATTAACTGATCAAGACTTTCACGAAAACTGCTGCGAAGGAGGTTTGAGACACTTCTCCTGCCAAAGGGGAAAAAAAAATTATTCTAATTTACTTGTTTCATTTACAAAAGAGATTTGCTGAAACTCTCCCTTCATATCAACATACCTACTTAGCAATTCCCTGAGTTCAACACTGTATACATTGTCATCTTCAGGAAAATAAAATCCATGAATTCTACCAACTGGAGCTACTTCGTTATCAGAAGGTCCTCCTAACCAAATTTCCACAGCCTCTTGAAAGCCACCATCCTCTTGCCACACTTCAGGGGCTTCTTGCTCCTGCATATGAGAATTTTCTCCATCTTCACTTCCCAATATGTTATGGGGCCATTCATTTGTTGTGCTACTGAGCTGAATATCATCCACACTTTGATGCCAGTCACTTCCATCATTTTCAATAATAACTTCTTCCTGTTGCTCCCCTTCCAGAGCAATAGATTCAATCAAATCTACATCATCAACAATATTGCTGTGTACACAATCATCATGATTTGATAAATTGCTTTCATCATTAGTTATAGCACCCCACTGAGATTGCTCAGTATGTACCTCACTTAACTCATGCATATTGCCATGCTCTGTATCTTCAATTTGCAAGCTTAGTTCAGTAAGGTCATTAGAAGGATTTTCAGCTGGCATATCAACATTTCCTCCAGTGCCATCTCTTTCAACCCTGGTACTGGAAGATGATTCCAAATCTCTTGCTTCCACATGAGCAGTAGAGCCTTGCCGATCTAAATTCTCACAAATGGTTCCTTTTGAACAAATCTGATCACCTGATATCTCAAGTCTGTCACTTACCTTGTTATTAGGTTCAGATTGTTGAGAATGTACAGTTGTGACTGCTTGTGAGCTGCTAGCTCCAGTGTCTTGAATTGTATTAACATCAATATCGTTCTCGGATGAGGTATCAGATGTGTTACTGGTTGCTTGACTACAACCAAAATTGTCCTTTCTAAAAACGAAACCTTCCCTGTTCAGAAGACAAGTTAACATCATTGAAACAAAGCAGATACATAAAACAATTTAACATGGAGGAAGGAAAACACACTGGTAGCTATAAGCAACAAAGAAAAGTTACACGTTCATTTGTTTAAGGGGAAATAAGGTAGAGAAGATTGTTTCAACAAATAACAATTTAGATTCATTTGACATAACATCTCTTTCAAATTGATCTTCATGCACTGGTTGCCTTAAGCCCTAGGTCTGTCATTTTCCAGCAAAGTACACACTACCAATATAATATAGTTCACAAAAATAGTCACCTTCATTTCAAATTTACCGTCATATTTAAAAGTTATATAACTGTATGAAAATATTTTAGATGATGCTTACATTATCCTTGCTTTACTGTCTCATTCAGTTAAAACATGCTTATACTAGCTGAAGTTTGTCTTTTGTAATATCAAATTCAAGCAACCACATGTTTGAACAAATACAGAAGATGTGTACCAATCTTCCCCTATATTTTTAGGTTGGAAAGTGTACAGGATATATGTCCAAGAATAAACTCATTAGACATTCAGAAGATAGAAAAAGAATAGCAGAATATCAGTACACGTCAGATATATGGATTCAAAATAGAAAAGAAAGTCAACACACAAGATGTTTGACCTATTTAAGTAAAATTAAACCAAATTAGGTGAAAATAGAAAAGTTAAGTGAGAAAGAAGGAAATCCAGAAGAGTTCACATAAAAACAATATATAGTTTCTTCTCAACTTAATTCCAATATCAACTGCATACCTTAGACCTGATACTGTCTGCTTTTGTCTCAATAAGCCTAATTCACTTTCTGCAATGGAAGTGGACCTGTTATTATCAATCGATCTATCATTTCTCAAGAACCTACCTCTAAGCAAGGCCTGAAAATATTTTAACAAACAATCATCAATTGCAAGAGCAAAGCTCAGATTCAAACCAAGTCCTAGATTTTAGATTCTTTGTTCAAATGGACTCAAATTTATAGTATTTCCCATTTCTTTCCTAGGTTTTCTCAATTATTGGCTTATTGGATTCTAGATTCTAGGAATTTTTCTATTCTATATTGCGTAGTCAGTACTCCATTCACTATGCCTGGGATTAAATCATTAAACGTCATGTTCCTCTACAAATTGAGCATAGAAATAAAACCAATAATTACAAGTTGTCCTAAAATTATTACAGTTCAAATTCGCTGGTCAAAAAAAAAATTACAGTTCAAATTCACTTAAGAGTACCTTCCAACACTCTAACTCAATTGAAGCAAATATTCTACTCATTACATGGGGAGAAAATAGATCAAACGTTCATACATTATACACGTATGGTACCAGAAAAATAAAGAAATATGGCCTAAAATATATGAACCATTTAGTATACAAACCTGAATGCGATAGCGATGGGGAAAATGAGATACAATTCGACGGTCCAACAGTTCCTGTACTTCTCTTTGCCTTTCCATCTCAGCCTTCTTAAGCATATCAAGAAACACCTGTCGACCCAATAATTTACGGATTCCCCTCCGTGTATGCTCAGTTTGACATTGGCCCTCATTCTGATTAACAGCAAATCCATCACGAACACGTTCAATTTGGGTACCATTTTCAGAAGATTGCTCTTCCCTATTTTCCCCAGATGAAACACCTCTCTGATGGCAACTTGTCTGTACCCACTCCCTTGTGGCACTCACCCTTTCCTGCTCAGTTTCCCCGAGCCATTCTCCCCTTGAATTATTTCCTAGGGAATTATTTGATGCATAACCCATAGAACCACTCTGCATCCATTCCCTGAATATATGTCTCACTCTTTCCCTTTCAACTACTCCAAAATCAGAGGAGTTTTCACGGCTAGAATTGTTTAATTCCTCCTGTTCATCATGGAACTCATTCTGACTTTGTGACCAGGTTTCAGAATCATTCTCACCCAAAACTGCATCTTCTATCATATGCTCTTCTCTCTGGTTGCTGCTATTGGGCACATTTTCCTGTGAGAGGCCCACAACCAACCCGTCACTCCTTTGTACCTCCCCAGGTCTTCCTTGAACTTGTCTCACTACCTGTTCATCTTCAATCTCTCGCCACATTTTCAAGACCGAAGGTGACCGGGTGCCTCCCCTCCCTCCATCTCCCTGCCTCCCAGATGACTGAGAATGGGATTCCCTTAGGAAAGTAGATTCGACCACAGCCGCATTATGCACACCAACAACTGCCATTTATAATTTAGTTTTATAACAAGCACACAGATCTTTTCAACCCATCTGACTCAAATGCACTAAAATTTGCATATCAGATGGGAAGATCAGACTCAGAAACAGTCCTTACATTTACATGGATTTGAATCACTTTTGCTATCACCATTGCTCTCCCTGCAATCATCATCATGGTCGTCGTCAGTATTATTAGCTTCATCAAGGAAAATAATTACAGACTTCAAATTTCACAAAATTTGCAACTGAATGGAATTACGGCTAACTATATACCTTATCCTGCCAAAAAAAAAAAAATACTAATAATTAAGGAGTAATAAATCAATCAATTTATTCAGCTTTTATTCTCTAAAAATTAGCTTTTCGATAATGAGACAATCAACTTGAGTTTGAGAGTTTCCATATTGGCTAAATAAATAGCTATGCTAAGCTAAAATTGGCAAAGAATGAGAATCTCAAATTTTCCAAAAAAAAAAAAAGCATCATCGTAGATCATTCAATTATCCGATAGTAAAAAAAATACCAAAAGTGAAACGGGAATGTGATTCCACACAATTCAGCACAACTGAGTGTGAAACATTCGAGTATTGGAAGAAAAATCAACACTGAAGCGCGAAACTAAGCGTGGAACATGGAAAGGAACGTACCAGTGAAGTTCTGCCTTTGATTTCTAAGTAAAGAAAATGTAACCTAATCTCAGAACAAAAATCAGGGACATAGAGAATGAAAATGGAAGACACAGTAGAAAACGAAACAGCGAGAAGAGAGGGAAGAGCTGCGAATTTAGAGAAGAGTCATAAATGTGGACACGTCAGCGTCTGCGTGACTTTTTCTTCGAATTTTCTTTTTTTTAAAGCAGCTATCATTCCGGTGACACGTGGCGGTTTCTCTTTTGTTCCGGGCAATTGACGAAACGTTCTAAGCCTATGTTTGGTTTACAAAAGAAAATAAAAGGAAAGAAAAGTGAAAGAAAAGAAAAAGATAGAAAAAAAAATAAGAGGATTATTTAATTGTTTGTTATAAGAGAAAATGAAAAGAAAGGAAAAATGAATTTTCTTTTCTTTTGTTTGATTGTATAGAAAATGAGAAGAAAGAAAAATATAAATGTATAAAATGACATTAATACCCTTAAACAAAATTATTTATCAACTAAGTTTAGAGATATTTTAGTCATTTCCTAACTCATTAAACTTTTCCCCCACAGTTTCTTTCCAATTTGGGCGGAAAACATTTTTGATTTTGGCTGATTATTTTCTTCTGCTTTCTCTCAAAACAAATGAGGGAAAAGAAAAATATTTAAATCCTTTCTTTCTTATATTTTCTTTTCTTTTGTTTTTCTGTTGAATCAAGCACAGGCTAAATCTTAAATCGAACGTGAAGTTTGGTGGAAGCCAAATCCTAAACGACATCGTCAGTGTGTTATGTCGTACAGTTACACATACTGATCGTAAAATCTTTTTCGATGATTTTCCTTTTAACCATAACAATTAATTATATTTCTCTTGTCCTTTTTCTCCACCAAACACAAGAACTTATATCGGAAACGTGTCTCAATAAAGCTCTTATCAATACCTTTTTTTTTTTTTGTATTTTTTGAATTTGCATACAGGTTAAATTGTTGAGTTTCTGCTATGTTTTAAAAATAGGTTTATCTATTTTTTTAATGTGGGCAATTAATATTTGACATGTGTTTAATTTTTATTCATTGTGCCAAGATGTGATGTGTTATTATGTGTCTACCTAAAAATATCTTCTATTTATGACTATAGATATAAATATTTTATCACTAAACTTTCGCTTAAATAGATTATTTATTTATTTCATAAATATTTTTTTATAACTTCTCATCATCATTCAGTCATACTTACGTTTTATTTTGTATATATATATATATGATGATATATGATATCTTCAATTAATTATCATCGTTGAATTATTACCCTTACCCCAGGTCAAATAAAGTTAGGCACCACAAACTAGTGGGGGACTAGGTTAGCTATCAATAGACTAGAAATTTCACTTGTAAAGAAATGCTCGACATCCAGAATAAGAGGAAAAGCTAACAAATTAATCCACTAGTTTTCAAACAGTAAAAAAGAAATACTATTGTCTATCATGAAAAGAGCTAAACGTCTATTGTTTCCGATAATGCATTCTTTAGATAATTGATGTAAGGTTTAAATAAACTTTTTATACCTGGAGAATAGGTTATTTTTAAATTATTATCTAATATTTATCTTTTTCCAATTAAGTACCTCAAAAAAAAATTATATTTTAACGTAGTATATGTCCTTAATTTTTGTTTGTTAAATGATAATGTGACAGAGGAGTGTCACATCATCTCCTTTTTCCCATCTTCAACGGAAATCACCACCATCGCGCCACCACCGTACTACCATCGTCGACCACGCTGTTGATCGCCACCACTGCGCTGTCAGTAGAAAACAACTTCTTCTCCTTCTTCCCCTTCTTCCCCTTCTCCACCGCGCCACCACCACCCACTGTCGATTCCGATCTAGAGGTGAAGAAGAGTCGCAACCAATCTTACAACCCGCACGCATCTAGAAAGTGTGATCCTCGTGACTCACGACCCCTTGGGTTTAAATCCCCTGTGACGCAGCACACGCTACTACTTCACCATCGTTGGAGAAAATGGTCGACGACGGAACAACCTAGATGGCGACGAGCCGAAGAACGCCGTCGTGGAGAGAAAGAGAAAACAACAGGAGAAGGAATGGAAGAGAAGAGCAATAGCGGCAAAAATATACTCTAGACTTCGAGCTCAGGGAAACTTCAACTTGCCAAAGCACTGCGACAACAACAAAACTCTCTACATAGAACTTGATTGGTGCATCGAAGAAGCTTGGTTGCGGGTGGGTGGTGGTGGTGTGGTGGAGAAGGGAAAGAAAGAGATGATGTGACAATGATGTATTAGTGTAAGGTTTGATGACGTGATACTCCGTCTGTCACGTCATCATTTAATGAAAAGAAACTTAATAACAAATATTATGTTAAAACATAAAAAAATTCAAATACTTAGTTCAAAAATGAATGTTAGATGATAATTAAAAACCGCCTATTTTTCTTAGATATAAAATTTTTAATTAAGTCTTAATGTAATCATGCTGTCATTCTTTATACTCTTGCATCGCATCCAATTCTACAACTGGTTTCCTCTTTATGTGGCTACATTGAGCATATAACTGCAAAAAGAGGCAATTTAATCATTACAGGGAGTAGTTACAGCTTAGTAAATGCCTTGTCCACCGTCCAAATTTTGCAAACCTGGTTTGACCATGACCTATGGCAATTTAAGTTAAAGTTACATTATATACGTGAAAAGAATTAGAACTTTTTGCATGAGGGGTACATTTACTTTTAATAGAATTAGAATTTTTAGATTTTTAATTTTGTACCCCAAATCGGATCATATTTCAATTCCTGTAATTTAGTTTATGTACATTTTATGTTTAAGGTTTGAAGATTATATACCCTTCGAGTCGGATCGTATTTCAATCCCTACAATTTAGTCTCTGCATATTTTATGTTTGAGGTTCAAGGATTGTGTATCTTTTGAGTGGATTGTATTTTGATCCCGCAATTTAGCCTGAGTGAATTGTATTTTGATCCCACAATTTAGCCTTTGCACACTTCGTGCTTGAGGTTCAAAGATTGTATATCCTCCCGATCATATTCCAATCCCTACAATTTATCCCCTCCAAATCAAATCTTGCTAGTTTAGTGGATTTGTATCCAATCCAATCATCTCCAAACGATTAAACATGTCATAAGATTGGCATTGGCACAATCATTTTGAGATTTTCAAGATATGATGTAATATTTTGATATGGCATAATATTTTAATTAATGAATATAAAAAAAATACACATAATAGACAATAATAAATAATTCTCTCTTTTAACTTAAAACAACATATTAAATAATATTCTTTACTTAGGTACTATAAATTAGGTCACTTTCATTTAGGAACAAACTTTTTCTAAAACAATTTCATACGGATAAGTTTTGTAGGATAATACAATTTTATTATACGTAGAAAAATGTTTAACTAACTGGAGTATATAATAGAATATATGAAGATAGTTGGAAAATTAACCCTCTGCCTCTGGTAGAAGGTATGGTCATGATGTTCACAAAAGGCTGCATCCTACACATGACGCTTTTGTGGAATCAGACCTCTCACTTTAATTGATTGCATTGGTCACTAATTGGTTCATTTAAGTTCCTAAAATCCATGGATAGATTCGGATGTGTTAATTTAGTATTAACTAGTTAAAGAAAGCCTTATATAAAAGATAGAATTGCTAAACATGTCTGCCTAAAGGTGCTTCGACGTAATCATCAACTTGCTTTGTACTATAACATATACACAGCAGATTCTTATTGGAAATTAAGGCAAATTGTTGGAAAACTGCCCCTCTCCCCCCACCCCAAAAAAATACAATAAAAAAGACCACACATCGTCTATTAAATTAAGGTCCCTTGTTTCAGCCCCACCTTTCTGCCTCCGGTTTATGATTGTCTTTGTTGAGTAACAAATTTCCGAACACAATGCATGCGTGCTCCGAAAGACGCGGGAATAGGCATGTTCCTTTGTCTTAATGTTTCACTATCTATCACAACTCAAATGAGCTATTTTACTGGTAGGTGAAGATCTAATATATAGAGAATTGAAAGAGATTTATATATCCACATAGGTTTGAATTATAATTATTTCAGTTTCTCGTAACTTTAGATATCTTTATGAATTTCTCAGACTCCATGTGCATGGATGATCAACCTTTAATTGGACTAGGAAAAAAAATGATAAATCATGTGCACAACTGAACAAACTAATTTAAATACCAACTATTAGCGAAGATTGGATCTACTACAAGAGTACAAGGGATCATATATCTCATAAAATATAGTGTCATTTTTTTAAATTCCTCAAGTTATTATGATCATATTTTGAAAAGAAAAGAAAAATATTAAAATGAGTGTTATATTTATCTCTTGGTGATCACCAATGATGTAATTAAACCTGATTTTAAAACGAGTGTTTTTTTCTGTATAAAATAATAATATACACAAAATAAATCTCAACATGCAACTAGCAAGAGTTGGCATATTTGATCAGTTTCCTGCTCACGTTAGTTGTAATTCGAGTTTAAATCTCAAATTTTCTCTATTGATATATAGATTTTATATAAATTTCACTGTAATTAAATTATTGTTAAAGTTATTGGTCTTACATGACCCTAACCTTAAAAAAATGTGTTTTCTCTTAATCTTTTCTTTATAAAAAATACTTAAATTTTTGTCCTTTAAATTTTAATTATTTTTATTTTTAATTCTTTAAATTTATTTGTTTTAGTCGCTCAACTTCAAAAAATTGTTCTTTTCTGCAGTAAAAAAATTACAAATTGTACACTAAGCTGTCAAAATAGGCTTAAAATAACAATTTTTAAAATTAAAAAAGACTAAAAAATAAATTTAAATTAAGAAAATAGAAAACAAAAATAACTTAAATTTGAGAGAAAGAACATATTTAAACCCAAAAAAAAAAAGAAACACTCTGACATCTAACAATCTAGCATCTAACAATGTATACAAATGCACTGAGATTGGAAAATGGTGTAAAAAGGTTAGCTTTCTTTGAGTCCTATCCTTTCGTATCTAATCGGCATGCATTAATTGGTCCAATGGGGGGATACCGCGAAGATAAATGATTGAAGAAAGAGTCCTGAAAGTCACCACACCAATAACATGCCAAAATTCATATACTATTATTTCAGTATGATCTGGATGTGAAATGATGTAGGCCACGGAGCAGAACCACCACCACCAAAGTTATCATATGCTTTCAATTCAAAGTTATTGTCTAACGTGACATCCCTTTTCTCATCACTCTTCTTCACTTTTGAATAGAGTCCCTTCCCTTTTTCCTTTGTACACTGAAATCCTTTAACGGACGTTTAACTCAATCGTTTCTCTCACAAGCTTTTCCGTTCGGTGGACTGTGATTCAATGGAAATCCAAACACACTAGTAGTTTTTGCTCTATCTTAATTGAGGTAATATTTGATTGTCATCGCCCAGACATTTTTAAATCAATGATGACCAAGAAATTTTTCAACTAACTCCATTTAATGTGTTTTTCAGTTGATCAAGGACGTTTTTGGTTGATCTCATATAGGATTAGTTTTGGTTGAGGTCGGTTAGGGTGTTTGTTCAATGTTGGTCGGTGATATTTATTTGTTGACATCGATTAGGGGTTTTCTGTCAGCGTCATCCGCGACTATTTTTTGGCTGATACGACTAGCATTTTTTTGGTTGACATCAACTAGGTTTTTTTTGCTAGCATCGGTCAGTAATGTTTTTTTACCAACATCAGTTAGGACTATTTTTTGGTCGATATCAACTAGGATTTTTTTGCCAATGTTGGTCGAAACTATTTTTTTGTTGGCGTTGGCTAAGGGTTTTTCGATCGACATCAATTGAGGTTATTTTTGTTGACGTTGGCTAGGGTTTGTTGGCCGACATTGGCCATTACTGTTTCTTTTGGCTAACGTCGGCTAGGGATATTTTTGGTTGATGTCAGTTAGGGTTTTTTCGATCGACATCAATTGAGAGAATATTCTAGCTGACATTGGCTAAGTATTTTTGGCCGACGTCGGATGATGATATTTTTTAGCCAACGTTGGCCAAAAAAATCAGGCCGGTGTCGACAAAAGAACCCTAGCCAACATTGACAAAAATATATTCTCATCTGACGTCAACCAAAAAAATCCTAGTCAATGTTGGTCGAAAATCCTATCAACATTGACCAAAAAATAACCTCAACAGGCATTGACAAAAAAAAACCCTAACTAATGTCAATCAAAAAATAGCATCAACTAATATCGGCCGAAAAAACTTCGAACAACATCGGCCAAAAAACAATCTCGACCAATGATGACTTAAAAAATCATCAGCCGACATCAGTAGAAAAAACTCTAGACGACATCGATCACAAATACTCTAACCGTTATCATCCGAAAAATTGGATTGGATTTAAAAATCCAAACACCCAATCTATATATTCAATTGATTAGATTGAATTTAAAATCCAAAAAATTGGATTTAAATATGAAACTAGTCTATTTAATTAAATGAATTTCAAGTGAATTGGATATAGATTGATTTTATGTATTTGGATTTTTAGCCAACTCTAATTAGAGATCGAGATTCCTATCCCCTGTTTAAGAATTTCGATATTTTACTTGTTTTTTCCCTTTCCCTTTTCCCTTTGTTTTAATTTCATCATTGCTGGTTGGAAAGACATCTTTGTGCACGGGATATTACCGGCATGTCTGGTTACACGTCAATTCTTGTAATACATGCATCTATCTTCTACATCTCAATGGAGACTACTTCAGATAGCTTCAGATTTTTTATGTTACGTAAGTTTAAGACTTTGAAGGTAGTATATACATTTGTTTTTTCTTTTTTCTTTAGTCATACAACTTCAATTCGTAGGTGTGGCTTTCAATACTAAAAATATACAGTATTGAAGAAAGAATGCATTAAAAAGAGTCATTGTTTTCAATAGCAAAAATTCAAATTTAATAGTATATCATCAGAAAAAAGAAAAAAGTGATGTTGCTTTTAAAAGTTAATGAGAATAAATAAAGGCATATTTATCTAATTTGTACTAAATTTTTCCTTTCCACAATATTACATTCCGTTCATTTCAAATGGGCACATGGAATTGGTCCATTACACTGGATACACCTATCGTAAACCCCACGAAACAGTTTGCAACTTGATCATGCAGAGTCTGTAGCTACTGATAAGTGATAACTAAACGTACCTCGTCCTTAGGGGGGGTAAATTTGCTTGGTGAAACTTCAGGTCCTGGGGGAGCATAAAATCCTAGCTTTGGCTTTAATTTGTCCAATTAATTGAACCGTAATATATGAAAACCTTTCTTTTTTCACTTTTCAGTTTGCAATACAATTAATCAGTTATTATGATGTGAAACGAAATACGTCACTGTGATTGGGATTGACAAAAGGGGTTACAACATAAACCGTGTTAGGAGATGTCCTACTCCCAAGTGTCATTTTCCTTGAGGTAATTAGTATTCCTTTGCTTGTGAGGCTGATTTCCTCTATTCATTACATTTTTCATTTTTCATCGGGCCTCTCATCATTACTCCAAAGCTGATAGAATTGAAAGGATTAGTTGTCACAGGTCAAGTCCCACCACCAACTACTCCTCACCGGCAACCGATACAAGTCACCTTGATACTAGGGTATTTTATGTTTCTACTTTCTATGACATATTTGAGAACCTAGAACTAGATTTGGATTATACATCTTTCTTTTGGTCAATGCCTTAATGGAATATACATACATCTTGGATCACTATGTTAGGATTAAAATTATATTCCCTGAGTTCAAGGCTAGGGTGGTCTCCTTTCTATGCTACAGACAATTAAATGGGCAAATTCGCTTCCTTTTTATTATTCCAGGTGAGATATTTATACACAAACATGTGGCCACTCCTTGGCTCATTGCATAACAGAATTGCAGTACAAAAAAAAAACAGAATTTGCAAATGCGAAAAGGAATAATTTTTGAAACGGTTGTCACCAATCCTCAGAGATATGCCAGCTAGACAAAATCTTCTAGATGTGTTGGGCGTTTGGTGATTCTCATGGGCCTTCCAGATTGGGCCTCGTGTATGTCTCTGGTGATGTCCTCAGTCTCAGTCCTATTACTAACATCACCCTCGTTTGGAAAATCCACCTTGTCCTCAAGGTGGTAAATAGCACAAAGGTCTTCCCATTTTTCCCAGGTGGTGTCTTCCGATGGAAAATCATGCCACTGAACTAGCACCATGCGAGTCGGTGGGTCGGTGGACGAGTCCATTTTGGTGGATAAAATGGACAATGGTTCCATTACAGGTTTGTCCTCATTAACGAAAAAAGGTAGCGGAGCAGAGTTAGACGTGAGGGGACCATGGTATGGCTTCAGTAGGGAGCAATGAAAAACTGGGTAAATTTTGGAATCTTCTGGTAATTTGAGACGATAGGAGACGACCCTAATACGCCCAATGATGAGGAAAGGGCCAAAGAACCGTGTGGACAACTTATGATGAGCAGCACCTGTAACAGATAGTTGTCGGTAAGGACAAAGTTTGACGTAAACTCACTCACCGACGGCGTACTCGACGTCGCGTCGTTTAGTATTTGCATGTTTTGACATAACTATTTGGAATTTGAGAAGATGTCGCTTGAGGGTGGACTGAATAACCTCGCGTATGTGTAATATGGAGTCAACAGCTTCGTTGGATGTGGTGCTGGTGATGTAATGAGGAATGGAAGGAGGAGGTTTGCCATAGATGACCTCGTACAGTGTAAAACTGGTGCTAGAGTGAATATAAGTGTTGTATGACCATTCGACAAAAGCTAAAAATTTGTGCCAGTCTGTGGGGTGAGAATGAACGAAAGATCGAAGGTACTGTTCTAACACCCTGTTTACAACTTCAGTTTGACCGTCGCTCTATGGGTGATAAGCGGTACTCATCTGCAATGACGTTCAACTTAGTTTAAAAAGCTCACGCCAAAGGGAGCTGATGAAAATTGGATCGCGATCCGAACCAAGGCTACGAGGAAAACCGTGGAGCTTGCAGATCATTTCCAAAAATAAGGAGGCCACCTTGTGTGCTGTAAATGAAGATGGAACGGCTCTAAAGTGGACCCCCTTGGAAAACTGGTCGACCACCACCAGAATGACAGTGAATCCCTAGGATCGTGGGAGGTGTGTGATGAAGTCGAGGGATAGGTCTTCCCAAATACTAGAGGGAATACGCAGAGGTTGGAGGAGACCTGCGGGTTGGCGAGTGACAGGTTTGAGTTGCTGGCAAGTGGGACATTGTTTGACAAAGAGTTTGACATCACGGTGCATGTGTTCCCCAAAAAAATGGGCTTGAAGACGATGGAGGGTTTTGGTGAGGCCTAAGTGGCTGCCAATAGGTGTAGTGTGAAATTCAATCAGCAAGGCTTTAATAAAAGGGTTTTCAGAATTCACCCAAACGCTGCCCTTATAAAAGATCAATCCATTGTGAATTTTGAAATTGGGAAAGGATGATGGTGTTGCGAGGATGGAAGTAAGTTGTGCTTGAAATGACAGACTCTCTAAAAGTGATTGGCCCAATTGATCCATAAACACAAAGTTGGGTAAGGAGAGCAGGAGACATTGACCACCTAGAATGGGTTCGATTCGGGACAAGGCATCAGCCACTACATTGGAGTTGCCTGACTTGTATTGGATTGTGTAGTTGTACCCTAGAAGCTTGGTCATGTAGTATTGTTGTTCAGGTGTCTGAATAACCTGAGACATTAGATCTTTGAGGCTCTAGTGGTCTGTAAGGATTGTAAACTGGTGGCCAAGTAAGTATTGTCGCCATTTATGAACGGCGGTGGTGATGGCGTGTAATTCTCGAACATAAGTGGAAGCATTTTGCATCCGCGGACAAAATGGTTTACTTAAAAACGTGATTGGGTGTCCCTTTTGCATCAAGACAGCGCCCATAGCCAAACCCGAAGCATCGGTTTCCAACACGAAAGGCAAAGAAAAATCTGGGAGAACCAAGACAAGGGGGATGTCATAGCCCGTTTCAGAGCTTCAAAGGCAAGCTGTGATTCAGAAGTCCAAAGAAAAGCATCCTTACATAGAAGAGAATTGAAGGGAAGAGCTGTGGATGCATAACCCTTAATGAACTTGCTATAAAACCCGGTAAGACCAAGGAAACCACGCAGGTCTTTCTAGGTGGTGGGAGTGGGCCAATGTAGCATTACTTTGATCTTGGAAGGTTCGGGTTCGACCCTTTACCCGAAATGATGTGGCCCAGATATTCTAATTGACGTTGGGCAAAGAGACATTTGGAACGCTTGAGGAAAAAACTACCTTGTAGTGGTTCCTGAAAAATGGTTTTCAGATGATGAATATGCAAAGGCAATATGTCGCTGTAGACTAGTATATCATCGAAGAATACGGCGGTGAACTTGCGCAAGAAGGGTTGAAGTAAATCATTCATGGTGGCCTGGAATGTGGACGGGGCGTTGCAGAGCCCAAATGGCATGACCCGATATTCATAGTGGCCCTGGTGCGTGCGGAAAGTGGTCTTTGCTATGTCATCGGTGTCCATCAAGATTTGGTGAAAACCTTGGCGTAAATCAAGCTTGGAGAACCAAGAGGCGTGACCAAGATCATCCAACAACTCATCGATTGTCGGCATTGGGAATCGGTCTTTAATGGTGATGGCATTGAGAGCACGATAGTTGATGCACATTCGCCAACTACCATCGTTCTTCTTGACTAGCAAGATTGGCGACGAAAATGGACTATGACTGAGACGAATCAGACCAGCTTGAAGTAACTCTGTAATTTATTTTTCAATTTCGGATTTCTGGAAGTGGGGATAACGGTAGGGGCGATGTAACACCTCGTATGCATCCGGCGTATTAACATATCATTTAATCAGATAAGCGCAGTAATTATCTTTAATAAAACCCCGCGGAAGCATTTTCGAAACCATATTTCTTGATACATTATGTATAGTATGTAAAATCACATCACAACACAAGCCCTGCTGATCCAGAATAACATAAACATAGGCAGATAACCACAAGTATCACAATCAACTGAAACAGGAGGAATCACAATTACATAACTTAAACAGGTTATGTACATATGTATCATCTGACACTCGTAGTGTCTATACAAAAGAATAAGCATTCGAGTGCTTTGATCTCAAAGATCCTTCCTCACACGAGGGCATACAAGATATATATATATATATATATATATATATATATATATATACAACACAAAAAATAGCATGTGTGCACACGCACACATTCCCTCTACAGGGGTACAAAGCATCATCAGCAAAACTGAGCTACCAAACTCTCCTCAAGCTGACACACAGTTGTGCAGACAGTGTCTCTACCAGGGCCTCCCGCCCTGAGACCGATCATCTCTGCTAGAAGAGTCACCTGAAACAACATAATCCCCACACGGGGTGAGATACACATCTCAGTAAGCTCAGGGCCCTTGGAGGCATCTCCTCCGCCCTGGCTCACTTTCCATGACACACGTCATCAAGGCATCACAAACAATCTGGCCTCCCGACCCTCATAACAATACATAGCCAAGTCATCTAGCTCTAATGTATACTGCGGAACTACGCCGCCACGATGCATCATCATCAGCATCAAACCTCAGTGTGAGACCGGAACTCACACTCGTGCCATCCTATCGGGAGCTACCCCTACCGCATGGACGCGCGTATATGACACCTCCGAGAATAGGCTTGAACCGCGACGGGACCATCTTGGTCTTAAGGGATCATCATCACCCTGGGATCATCATCACCCAAGAGCAAATCAAGCTAGGGGTGCGCTCTTCTCCTAAAAAGGTCCATATCTATTTAATTGATCAGAAGATCTAATCACAGGTGTTCATACATACATGGCATAGAATCATGCATACATATCATTATGAGAAAGTAACAACCATTTCAATGCATGCATCATGAATGCAACCATCACTCCCTCGGAGTATGGTGGAACACAGCAGTGGGAAATATCCCCAAGGAATCAAGAACTTACCTGGCAAAGCCGTGCTCTGCGGTTCAGTCCCTAAACGGTGGTCTACGCCACTGACACCCTCGGTATCACGCCCTATACAAGGCATATAAGCTCAATCAATCATCAATTCAACCACACAAGACACATAACAACGGTTCTCAACCGTTACAATGAAAGGAAAAGTCATTCCTTTCCATATAAACTCTAAGTCCTCTATCTTAAGGTTATCCAAGCTAATCAATCCACTAGACAAATCATAGACCCTCAACGGTCTATCTCGGCCTAGCTAAGGCACTAGAGTCTCCACAAGACTCAATACAAGCCACAACAAAGAGCTCAAAGCTCCATACAGGTCAAATACTCAAAAATCCACAATGTGGTTTGAACGTTTCTTTCACACAATGTGGTCGTTCACATAGCCTCTCAGGCACATATAAAGCAATTATCAAGGCTCATGCATGGTCCATAATCATCAATTAACCAACAAGATACCAACACATGCATTTTTCAGAGCCAAGAATCAAAGTTCATGAAACTAACATTTGAAAGCTAATCCTTCATCACAACAACTCCCTAAACATACTTTTCTAAAGGACCCAAGGCTAATTTCAACTCTAGCTCATATGGGTTACTATTCATCCCAAAAGCAAAATCACAAATCAAACGGTAAAAATCGAGTTTCTTACCTCAAAGACCACAAGGAAGACTAGTGGACCACTTTCCCTAGCTTGGGTGTCCAAGAATCGCTCCCTTTCCTTGTCAAAACTTGAGTTCTTGAAGTTCCCTAGAGAAAGGAATTTCTCCATTTAAGGCTTTTTAGGGAAAAGAGATGAAGGATTCTAGCTCACAATGAGGTTTCCAACAAGTTTGATGTTGGAAAGGAAGTGTTTTGATGAAGTTTGGTGAAGATATGGAGCTTCCTAGCTCAACAATGGCGGAAAGGGGCTGGAGGAGGAAGAAGAAGGCTTTTGGCCTTCAGAAAACGCGACCTTTCCTTTTATACCTGCCCCTTCAGAGGTCTGGCGCTGATTGCGCCACTCTGGCGCTAGCCGCGCTAAACTCCCTTGTACCTGTGGCGCTGACCGTGCTGAAAACCAGAGGAAATTGCTTTTCTAGGCCACTCCCGGTGCCACCCGCGCCACCTATGGCGCTACCCGCGCTGGAATCCAGAGAAAACAGCTTTTCTAGGGCACTTGTGGCACTGACCGCGTCACCCATGGCGCTGATCGCACCGCACCCCCAGAGGAATGACCCTCTAGAACTTATTGGCGCTGATCGCGCCACTATGGTGCTACTCGCGCCATCCCTCAAATGTCTGGTGCTACTCGCGCCACACTAGCGCTGATCGCGCCAGACTCCAGGGTCCTCACAGGAGAACATTGACAAGTTTAGCCATGGGTAGGAGATTGATGTGGTGAACTATTTGGCGAGGAGGAGGGAGGTTGGTGGGTGTTTAGAAAACAGTGTTGAAGTTGGTGAGGATGGCTTCAATGGCGGGTATTGGGTGAGGAGGTGGGTCAGGTGGCTGGGTTTGTGGTATGGGTAGAACGGATAGATGGAATAAGGCAGAAGCTGAGTGTGTTTGTAAGAGTTACTTATATTGTGGGCCCGTAATGTCCTTAGGCCCAATAGAAGCATCAGCGTGAAGCTGAATAGGCTGGCTTTGATGGGTGAAGCTCATAGTGAGGGAGGTGTAGTCAGTGGTAATTGGACCCAGTTGTTTGAGCCAGTCCACCCCTAAGACTAAGTCGACGTCGCTGATGGGTAAGATGTGGAGGGTTACCTCGAATTGGTGTTGTTGAATGTGTAAGGGAGTTGTCGGACAAATTTGGCAGAGTCTAACATCGAGCCATTACCGACCATCACTCGGAGTGGCGGAGTGTCCTCGATGGGAAGGTAAAGGAATTTTGCCACGCAGGTTTGAAGGAAATTATGGGTGCTTCTGCTGTCAATCAAAACGGTGAGTCGAGCGTGTTGATGGTGCCATATAAGCGAAATGTTTTGGGTGCGGGAAAGCTAGAGAGTGCGTTTAAATTGATATGAGGGGTGGGTTGTGAGTCTGGGTCGATCACTGGGTGAAGAGGGGAATGCGACGTGGTTTCAGATGAAGGGGACACGGGTTGGGTATCGGGTTCGTCAGGTTCAGCTATTAGAAGGAAGATGCGACTCTTACAGCGGTGGTTGGAACTCCACTTGTCATCACAATTATAGCATAGGCCTTTTTCGTGACGAAAAGCCATTTCTTCGAGGGTTCTTTGAACAAATGGGGTCTTGGGCTTGGTTGACATGGTGAGGGGCAGAGATGTTTGGGAAAGAGGAGTAGGACCTGTGTTAATGGTTGGTTTGTAGCTGCGACGACGATCATGGAGCTTGTCTTCTTGGAGTTTGGCGAGTGCAGTGGCTTGAGGTAGAGAGATGGGTTGTAATGCTTGGACCTCGCGACGGATCTCTGGGGAAAGGCCGAAAATGAAACAACTGAGGAGGAATTGAGGGGCGAGCCCAACGATTCGATTGGCGAGTCTTTCAAACTCGGTCAAATAGTCGTTGACAGTACCGCATTGGGAAAACTTAAACAAAGCACCTTTCGGGTCGTCGTAGAAGGAATGAGCAAAACGGGATTTGAGGGCGAGAAGAAAAGTGGGCCACGAAGTGATAAAGCCATTACGAAACATCCACTGGAACTAGCTGAGAGCAAGTACGTCCATGTAGAAGGAGGCGACGGTGATGCGTTCTTCGTCAGGAGTTTCCTGATAATCAAAAAATTGTGAGGATCGTGGCCATCGAAGCGGGGCACATCAAGTTTAAGGTGAGGTCGCAGGTGGGGGTGGGGAGGGGGAATGGGTTTGGGGGAATTTGTGAGGTGATTGAGTCGATCCAGAATGATATCGACTTTACTGTTGAGTTCTGTGTGTTTGTCGAAAAGAGATTCTTGGTTGATGGTAAGGCTGGAAATGGCTTCTTCCAGGCGGTCGGTGGTGGTTTTGCGGGTGTTGTGTTCTGCCATGGCAGGTCGGACCAAATTGTTAGGATTAAAATTATATTCCCTGAGTTCAAGGCTAGGGTGGCCTCCTTTCTATGCTACAGACAATTAAACGGGCAAATTCGCTTCCTTTTTATTATTCTAGGTGAGGTATTTATACATAAACATGTGGCCGCTCCTTGGCTCACTGAATAACAAAATTGCAGTACAAAGGAATAACAGAATTTGCAAATGCGAAAAGGAATAATTTTTGAAACGGTTGTCACCAATCCTCAGAGATATGCCAGCTAGACAAAATCTTCTAGATGTGTTGGGCGTTTGGTGATTCTCATGGGCCTTCCAAATTGGGCCTCGTGTATGTCACTGGTGCTATCCTCAGTCTCAATCCTGTTACTAACACACTGTCTATAAAACAAGACAAAAATTGTTTTATGCACTACATTTTTTGTTTGGTGCACTCCCAAATTCATAATATTCTCTTCTTATGCTTTCTCTCCCAAACAAAACGTAGTTATCTTTACACCAAATCTTCATGATCAATCACTGCATCCTAACACCAGCACCACAACCACCCAATGCCACCTTCACATTGCATCAAACACACCATTGACCACCACCTGAAAACCCATTACTGTCATCCACCATCATGTTGCACCACCCTCGTATATATAGTTATGGATGGTGCGACACAATGGTGAGTGGTGCGACAAGGAGGTTCGTGGGTCATAGTGATGTGTATGGTGGTGGCAAGTGATTGGGTTACGATGCAGTGGTGGGTTTGGTGTGTGTGGAGGTGGGATGCAGTGGTCATGGAAATTTAAGGGAGAGGTAGCTAGGGTTTACTTGAGAAAGGAAGGGTAAGAAGGGAAAATTAGGAATTTTGGGAGTGCATAAGCTAAAAATAAGGTGCATAAAGCAATTTCCTAAGAAGTAAATGGAATCAGCTCAATTTAGTGGGTCCCTTGAAGCCTAAATATATTCACACTCAAATTTGCTATTCATAAACACGATTCTATTGACGAATACACAATACAATCGTATTTTCATTGTGTAAGAGAGAGTGAAAAAATATAGAACGAAAATGGTTTTTGATGTATAATTTATATAATAAATTTTTTGGCATGCCCTCTTACACAAAAAAACATATATTGTATGATTAATTTTTCAGAAAAAATTATAATTATATAAAGATAAAAATTACTTTTTTACAATTAATAATATATCTTTTTAATTATTCTTGAATTACTTATGATACAAATTATCTTAATGACGACACATATTATCTTTTTGATAGTAATAGAATTAATTGCGATATAAATTAAATTAACCTTTCTATTTAAATTTGGTTTAATGATGACACAAATTACCTTTTTTAGTTGTTATCAAAATAATTATGATACAAAACA
>PYAF01004402.1:428647-462156 GCA_007407185.1 Glycine tomentella | reverse complement strand
CCATTTAATTATTTCAATTTTAATTAAAAAAGATAATTATATGATACTCTAACTACTATTTTAAAAAGGTAAATTGTATCTTAATAATTTAATTTAAATTTTAAAATATAATTTATTCACCATTAATTTGTTAATTTAAAAATAACTTATATCTATAATTAATAAAAAAATAACACGACAAAAACCCATTTCAATTGAGAGAAATACACAAAGAATCATATATTTATTATGTATTTCTTCAACAAAAGCACATTTTTGTTGTATAGAAGTGCAAAAAAATTACACAATAGAAATGTAATTCTATTGATAAAATATATAATAAAAAATCGTGTTTTTATTATATATTTTTCTCCACCCTTCCTACACAACAGGAATTTTCCGTCATGAATTTTGCCAATGGAAATGTGTTTCCTTGCAAAGGGTACTTTTGGAAAAACAAAATAAAAGATGATGCTTGGTTTGATTTTCTTTTTTTCTATTTTCATTTTCAAAGAAAATAGAAAATAAGATTGAAAATGCATTTGTTTTAAATTTAGAAACATTTTATTTAAAAATATTTTAATAAACAAACCTAAAACTGAAAATAACAAATCAATATTTTCAGTTTTTTCTAAATAAGCGAAAGTATTTTATCTCTATACATGTTTTTTAGATCTTGAAAATATGAAAATGAAAATAGAAAATAAACACTTAAATGAGGCATTACCTAAAGCACACGTGAGGGTGTGAATAGTAACATTAGAGGTGATAAAGCAAACAAAATGTAAATAGTTCTTTTTTTAAATTAGGCCCATTATCACTTACATAGCCAGTGGTCGACTTTTTTTCTTAGCCAATTGCTATTTCCAATCGCCTTTTTTTTTTATACAAAGCACTTCCCCTTTTTACTTTTTGTCCCCAATCTACCCCACACTAAACACACTCTCCTCTTCCTCTCATGTAACTCTCTTCCGGAAAAAAGAAGAAAAACTCTCCCGCACCTGCAGTCTCGTTCCACAACTCTTGCATTCACACATAGTTACATACGATATACTATAAGAATAATAAGTATAACAAGCAAAATCAGAAAAATCACCCCCCAAGCTGCAATATTACATATTCCAAATTGTCCACTGCTACTTGAAATATTAATGTAAGCATATACAATTCCCCCCATTTTTTTTTATCAAAACTCACACCAGGCCAGTTATACCCTATTTAAATAAAGTTAAATGAAATGATTGTTCTTTTATCTTTTTTTCGGATTGATTATTTATCTTTTCAAAAGTTTAATTTAGTCATTTATTTTATTTTTTGGTTCAGTTTAGTCTTTTATATTTTTAACTAATTTATCTGATTCTTTATTTTATTTCTTGTTCAATTTGATTTTTCAATCTATTTAAGATTGATATCGTTAATCATTTAAAAATGATTTTTTTGTTCAATTTTTTTTCCTTCCCCTCCACTTCATTTTTAACAAAAAAAGTTCATTACTAAATTATTAATGACATCAATCTTAAATGGATCAAAGGACTAAATTGAAAAAAAAAATAAAATAAATTATCAAAATAAATTCTTTAAAAGATAAAAGACTAAACGGAATAAAAAAGGATCAAGTTAAACTTAGTATAAATGGGAGGTGTACATAGGTGCCCTTGAGAGGTGTTTGTCATTGAAACCTCGTAGGTAGTCATGGTCCTTTATTTCAAGAAACTACATGTAACAAAAACCGAAACAA
Source organism: Glycine tomentella (assembly GCA_007407185.1). NCBI lineage: Eukaryota > Viridiplantae > Streptophyta > Magnoliopsida > Fabales > Fabaceae > Glycine > Glycine tomentella. The sequence continues at coordinate 460,439 of PYAF01004402.1, read as the reverse complement.
TTATTTTTTCTAAGAAAAAAATAAAGCGTTGCTAATGCCCCTCCAACAATTAACATTGGTTTTTATTCAAATTTTCAACAACAACAAAAAAGTGTTCTATATGAAAATTTTAACTCAGGTGTCCAAATTAATAGAAACTTTTTGCGTGCTGAAAATTCATACTAAAATGAGAAACGGACAACCCTCAACAGATAAAGTTTCATACTACTAATTACATGATCAGTCCTCCTTTTTTGTACCTTTTGTAAAAGATAAATGGAAATGCTAGAAACTCAATATCCACAAAAATTAGAAGTTTGGTACTATTTTAATAACTCGGGATTTAGTGGTGTCAACAAACTCAGTCCGAGAACAATGAGAGAAAAACAAATGGGCGTAGCTAGCAGAGGGATATAATTTTCCTTTGAAAAAATATATATATTTGAATCTCAATCTTTGAACATTTTTAACGCCACATGTTATTTGATGGTGAACAAAAATGGAGAAGATCTGAACTCATTGGTCGGAGTATGTTCCAAGCCAATCTAAAAATGTATTGCATAATGCATTTGCTATGCCCAATTTGTTTTCTTTGCACGTCTGAATCTAAAAAAAAAAAACATTTTTACTTAACAAACCCAATATTGAAATATAATAGAATGATTAAAAAAATCGATGTGTAATTGTCAGAATACAAATTGGTGCTTATAAAAATTCAATGGGTTATGAGTTTTTTAGATAAAGCATTCATCGCATACTTGATAAAGTAAATAAAACATTATAAAAAAAAACTTATTTTAATAAATTTACGTACACATATTCATGCACCAACAAGATCGTGTGTACACACAGGCACATACATACACACGCATCCAGTCATACACACCATATAAGTATAATTGAAATTAATGTAATAATTAACAATTCATAAAAGTTTTTTTAATATTTCTAGTTAAATAAAACATAATACATTATATAGTTATGGTAATAAATGAATAAAAAATAGATCAAATTCTTTGATAAAATTTTAATAATTTAATTTAAAAATATTAAATATAATATCCATCAATATTATAAATTAAAATAATTTAAATTCAATGATAAATTTAATTTTTGTGATTTCAATTAATGATGACAATAAAGTTGATAAATTTAAATAAAGAAACAATAATTATCCTCATGATGATAAGAGAAAAGATAATGATAAATTATTATCTCCAACAAATAAGAAATAATTTTCATCATAAATATAAGTTGAGAGGAATAAGATAGTTTAAAATATGAGAAAGTTAGATAAATGTAAATGAGATAATAGATAAAAAGAAACTAAATCTATATGGAAGGTAGAAGTATAATTGTGAAATCTGGTCTGGTCAATGGTCCAATTGGTGGATCAATAATTAGGTCAATTTGACTTGATATATCTTAAAAATTTAAAATTATATATGTATCTATTATATATAAATATATAACTAACATTATTTGAATAAGAAAAATCTATTTATACTCCAAAATTCAAAATTTAAAAAAACATCCAAATTTTTATATTTTTTTTAAACTAGTCGAGTCGGACTGACTCAACCGTGATCCCGTGACCAACCCAACCGAATTTGACCGGATCAATCCGATTCAATAGTATAATTGGTCTGAAAGCAATATTGACCCGATTAAGCCACCGGATTTCGGTCTAACCGGTTCGAACCAAGTTTGATAATACTAGGTATAAGAGTTAAGAATAAATGAAGTAGATAAAGATAACTTGTCTAAGAAAATCAGAAAAAATCCACGTGAAATCAAACATGAGGGGGAAATTAATTTAAATTAGGAGAGATGAAAGAATAAAGGAATAAATGAATAAATTTAAATTAGGAGATAATTGAAAATTTGGAAAAATATTAAATATTCAATAATAATTGTAGTTATTGCTTTTTCAGTTAGTGATGACAGTAAAATTTGAAATTTAAACACAGAAAAGGATAATAATAAATCATAATTTTTAAGAATAAGAGATAATTTATTCTTGAAGTAAAAAAAAGAGACAATTTATTCTCACAAAATTGTAGGAGGGAGAAGTAAGATGCTTCAAAGTGATATTCGGACAAATTAATTGAAAAATTACCTGTAAGTTAAAAAGATAATTGGAAGATAGAAAGACAATTGGTAGCTAAAAAGTTAATTTATTTAATTATAAATATTTGTTAAAATTAATTTTTAAAATAATTGAAAAGTATAAAATAACAAAAAAATAATAAATTATGATTTATTAAAAAATGATAATTAGAAAATTATATAAATATATTAAAGATGAAAATGAAAGAAAATATAAAAATTAGAAATTAATGTTTTAAAAAATATAAAAACTATTAAGAAAAACTTGTTTATTAAAAAGTCAAATAAGTTTTTTACTTAACAATAAAAATTAGAACTTAACTAAAATACCTTGTTAAACATAATTCAATAAATTATTAAAAACAACTTATTTATCAAATAATCAAATAATTTTTCAACTAATAAAAAAATTAATAATTAATTAAAATATCTTACCAAATATACTCTAAATCAAATATATCAATAATTCAATAAACAAGTTAAAAAAAAGATAAGAATATATCCAATAATATGATGAATTAATTAATAACACTTTTTTCTATCTAAACATAATTTTATTTTAAAACATATTTTATCTCTATTTTCACCATTAACATTTTTTAATTATATTTTTTATATATTATGTGTCGCATTAAAAATTCGCACAACATTCACAATACTCATCAGACACCTCATGATAGAAAAATTTGAAAATGGTGCATGAGATGAGAGGTCCGCATATGTATTTTTTTTTGTTTTCAAAATCGTCAAACAATAGTTTTAAGCATTGGCTTAGTATTTAATATTTATTATGGGGCACTTATAAGAAAGCAGAAACTAGAAAATCACGAAACACAAGACGAAATGGAAAATCAAAATCTGGAAGAGAAAACGCATCCCCAACGCAGGGTTAGTTTTGGCATTAAGATCCCTTCTTCAACCATACCCACCCTGTCTTTTCTTTTACGACCCCAAATCCCAAATCAAATCATTCACTCTTTCCCTTTTTTTCCAAACCCTAACTTTCCATTTCCTTCCAAACCCAACAATCCCCCACGCGCCTGTGTAATCCACGCAATTTCTCGAATATTCCGTAATTGATTTCGTCTTATCGTGATTTTTTTCATCAATAGCTCCATTCAATGGCGAAGGGTGCCGATTCCGACGAGTTCGTGGTGCTTTCTAGGGTTCGTACGGGTCTCAAGAGGGAGTTCGCATTCGCCATGAAGGCCCAATCTGAGATCTGCGGCGGCTCTCTGGGCCGAACGCGGGCAAGCAAGAACCGGGTCGAGGCCCTGGTTCAGCCCGCCTCGGCCCGGAAAAGGTCGAGGAAGTCCGAGGAGCCGAAAACCTCGGAGGATGCTATGAGCGAGGAAGAGGTCAAGAGCGACGTGGTGGATCTTCAGAGCGATGATGAACCTAAGAATAATAATCACGTGGGAGAATCAGAATCCTCGGCAATGCAGGTATGTGAGGAGGAACCCAAGAGTGACGTGGTGGTAGAGACTCTTATTAGCGAAGAGGAGCCGAAGATGTTAGAACCTGAACCTCTTATCAGCGAAGAGGAACCGAAGGTGTTGGATGATGTTATCAATGAAGAGGAAGCGATTGTGGCCGAGACGTTGAAGGAAGAGGAACCTGTTGTGCTTGAGACGTTGAAGGAAGAGGTTGTGGATGAGATGGCAGAACAACCCCTTTGTAAAGGGGAATCGGAGGAGAAAGATTGTAATGGGGTAGCCCTAGCTTTGGTTAATGATGGTGCTAAGGGGAAGAAGAAGAGAATGAAAAAGCGGTTGGAGAGGCCTCAATCGGAGAGAAGGTTTACGCGGTCGGCATTGAAGGTAAAATCCGAGGAAACAAACAATGGGGAACATGTTGGACTGGCTGGAATTAATGATGGTGTTAAGAAGGAAATTGAAGCTGAGGCTTCGTTGGTAATGGCTACCCCTAGTTCGGTGAAGTTTTCGAATTCTAGGTTGAAGAAGTTTCCTTCCAAGTTGAGGGATCTTCTGGCAACAGGGATTCTTGAGGGGCTGCCAGTGATGTACATGAAGGGAGTGAAGGTATTGTTTGGTTCCTTTTAATAATCATGGTTTTCGAGTGTTAATATTAGAGAATTAGGGAATTTCTGCTTGAAATGTGAGTTTGATGTGTTTGAGGATTTTGTTTGTAGGCAGGTTGGAAAGACGGAGAAAAGGGGCTTCAAGGAGTGATTCAAGACTCTGGTGTTTTGTGCTTTTGTAAGATTTGTAAGGGGGTTGAGGTGAGTAAGATGATAATAGGTTCTTTTTTTTTTGTGTGTTTTTAGTGTCTGAGATTATTATGGGTTGTAATGGGTTTTTCTTTGTATTTGTTTTTTGGTGAGAATAGGTTGTCACACCCACTGTGTTTGAGCTGCACGCTGGCAGTGCAAACAAGCGACCCCCTGAGTATATTTACATCCATGATGGGAATAGTGGAAAAACCCTCCGCGATGTCATGAATGCCTGCTGCTGCTGCTGCGATTTTCCATTGGAGTCCATGGATGAAGCTGTCCAAAAGCTCCTTGGTGACTTCACTATGAAGAAATCTTCCATCTGTTTGAACTGCAGAGGTTTGAAATGCATATGTTTGCTTTCCCACCCTTGACACCCCCCAATGTGTTCGCAGCTTTGCATACTATTTCCAGGACATGTAACAAGTAATATTGATGAATTTTAGTGTTTATTTTAGGGGCATGCAAGGGTGTGTCAAGGCTAGTATGTGATTCGTGCTTAGCAAGCCCCCCTCAAACAGCCGTGGCTAGCAGCAAAGGAATTTCACAACCAGTTCAACCCAGGTATCATTTTATTTGTTAAACATAATGACTACTTAGCTGTACGTTATTAAAAATAAAAATAAAAAAGAAACTTAGGATAAGTTTGGGAACATTTCCTTCATTAAAATTTATGTGAAATAATTGTAAATTGTAATAGTTGTCAACCGTTTTACACTTTCTGTTTATACCATGCTAAAAAGTGATCAGCCTATTATAGTATAGGATGGCAAGTTATTTTGTTTAATGTCATTTTCACTTTTGCTCCAAACTACAAATGAACAATGCATTGCATGTTTTTATTTGAGTAAACATATAGTACATGTGGTGTGATAGTGATATTATCAAAGTTTTCTGAATTTATTGCATATGATTATTTAATGCTTGCACATTCCATCTATCTCAGATCACCAGAACCAGTTGTGATTCAAAAATCATTAGACAATGAAGTGCAGCCAAATTCATTAGACAATGAGGTGCAGCCAAATAAATTAGACACTGGGATGCAGCCAAACGCATTAGACAATGGCATGGAGCCAAATTCACTAAACAATAGTATGAAGCCAAAATCGTTTAGCAATGGGATGAAGCACAGTGCATCTCGTGGTAAGAGTCAGGGAAGACTAACTAGGAAGTAAGTGTGTTTGTAAAGCACTTATCTAAAACATTTGCTTGACTTAGAATTTAGAAATGAATATTTTTACATGCTTTAACATGTCATGTTTTAGTCTTACCAGGGATTTAATTCTTGTCCATCTATTTTTAAATTTTTTAAAGGGATTTGCGCTTGCATAAGTTGGTATTTGAAGCAGATGTTTTGCCAGATGGAACTGAACTAGCCTACTATGCTCATGGACAGGTTGCTTTGATTGAAATGGGTTATGTTTTTCCTATTATTTATGACTTTTACCTTTCCTGATCGTATTTGTTTTGTGGTTGTGGTCAGAAACTGTTGGTTGGTTACAAAAAGGGATATGGAATTTTTTGTACCTGCTGCAATGAGCAGGTCAGTGCCTCTCAGTTTGAAGCTCATGCTGGCTGGGCATCTCGACGCAAACCGTGAGTTATTGTTTAATTTGTTATTGGATGACGGGTTTACCTGCATTGTCTATCTAGATTTGCATTAAATTGCTTGTTATGAGGTTATTTTTTTCATGCTATTCACATGTGTTTAACTTGTTATTAAATGCAATTACAGGGTGTAGCTTCGTTGTCTAACTAGATTTGCATTAAATTGCTCATCTCAAGTTGTCTTTTTATTTTTTATTTCTGCATTGTATTTATATTTTCAAGATCTGGTACAATATGAAAAATATAATTAAATTTTAAATCTAAACATAAAGTATTTGAGAGGAAAAATATTAAAATTATGATGTCATATTTAAGGGAAAGTAGAAAACAAACTAGACCACTTTCTATATTTTTTTCCTTTTCTTTTTCTTATTTTTCAATTTCTTAGGGCTGCATGAGTTTTCCATTGATTCATGATTTGAAGGATAGTGTTTTGTACAATTGACCATCAATCATATTTTCTTGTTTAATATTGAGTTATTGTATTGCAGTTACCTGCACATATACACATCTAACGGAATCTCACTCCATGAGTTGTCCATCTCTTTATCAAAAGATCATCGGAGATTTTCCAACAATGACAATGATGATCTCTGCATCATATGTGAAGATGGAGGGGATCTTTTGTGTTGTGATGGATGCCCTAGAGCTTTTCACATAGGTGAAATGTTTGTTTGCTTTTTGCTGTATAAATCTTGTTCTGTATTAACACATGTTAACTTTAGCCTTTCTTCAAATTGTGGCATATAACTTACTAGTGTTAAGTTGCATGAAGTGAACATAACAAGCAAACTTGATACAAAAACAGAACTAGCAACTGGATGGCAAGTCAGTAATGAGTTGACATCTTCCCAGCCAAAAATATTAAATAAAAACTAGTGAACAAATCATCTTTCAAGATTGTAGATCTCTATAAAATTTCTTATAGCTGAGGCCATAGAGTAATTCAAAGCATGTTTATTGACATACCCTATATATATAATGTGCTTTTAAGTTATCTCGAGTCTCCAACATTGATTATTTGTTTTCCTTACAAATTTCATTGGTTTCTTTGTTATACTTTGTTTCTTGTTTCTAGTTTGATTGTTTTTTCATGCTATTCTTAATAGCTTGAAGTGTAGAAAAGTTAGCAGCTATATTAAAATAACTAAACAACTTCCAAGTAATGCTAAGCATTATGTTGGGTGAACAGAACATATAGAAAAGAAATAGGCAAATGGTTGAGAACTGCTTTATGGGCCAACTTGCACTATTAAACTATGGAGATAAATAATTTTTGGTTTGGTTTTTTATGGTTATCCTTCATTGATAAGTCATCTGCCAGATATTCTTTAAACCCTGCTAGTGCTTGTGGCAGGGCACTTCCTTGGCTATGGAATTGGACAATCCTCTCTCCCTCCTAAATTGTAACAAAAAATGTTTACCATGTAAAGCTTTCTAAATATGAGATTCTTAACTGCAAGTCTGCTAACAGTCTGGGATTTATGCTGATTGTGTTTGAATCTTTCATGAAATTGTTTGTGGAATTTAATTCTTGGTTATCTTGTGCTTCATGTAAAAGTAATTTTTTTCCTCTGCAATTTGAACTTGATGCTGGTGTTTATAGTCAAGGTTCCAACTGTTTCATATTTTACAATTTCAGATTGTGTCCCTTTACCATGCATTCCTAGTGGTACTTGGTATTGTAAGTATTGCCAGAATGTTTTCCAGAAAGACAGGCATGGGCAACATGAGGTGAATGCTCTGGCAGCTGCAGGAAGGATTGCAGGCCCTGATATATTGGAACTGATGAACAAAAGATGCATTCGTGTTGTCAGAACTGTTGAAGTTGACCATGGTGGATGTGCCTTGTGCAGGTAATTCTGTGCTATTTGTTTATTTATTTATTGTCATGTCAGGCAAGCTGTATATCGATTCAAGGTATATTACGTATAAATTTGAGTTCCTCGGGTCATGGGATTGTGACCTTGGGGTTGTGTGATGCCTTCGGCAGCCAATATAAAACTTGCTGTTATTAGACATGGCTCTTCTATGGGTTGATGCGTGCAATTTGAGATACTTCTTTTGGATTGAATCTTGTGTTACTTCTGTTTTCTTCTATAATGGCTAGTTTCTATATAAGTGGTTTAGTATGCCAGCTTTAAGACATTATTTTTACCTTCTTGATGTAATGTACAGTCGTCCCAATTTCAGTAAAAGCTTTGGTCCTCAGACAGTAATTATTTGTGATCAGGTACTGCTTTATCAGAATTTTAAATAGCCAGGCCTTACTAGTTAGTAGCTTTTATTGATATCATAATGTTAAAGCTCTGATTTTTATGTCCTTGCAGTGTGAGAAAGAATATCATGTTGGATGTTTGAAGGATCATAACATGGAGAACCTAGAGGTACTATAGTTTCTTTTTATTCCCCCCTTGTTGAAACCTAGTTTTTCTATTGTGTAATATTTTTTTGACGGAGATTGTTTTACAGGAATTGCCTGTAGGAAATTGGTTCTGTAGCAGAAATTGCAGTCAAATTCATACTGCTCTGACGGATCTGGTGGCTTCTAAGGAGAAGGATGTCCCAGATCCCCTTCTAAGTTTGATTAAAAAGAAGCATGAAGAGAAAAGTTTAGACATTGGAGCTGGTCTAGATGTTAAATGGAGGGTTATGAACTGGAAGTTAGATTCCGATTCTGTTGAAACCAGGAAATTGCTTTCAAAAGCTGTTGCCATTTTCCATGTGAGTGTCCAAGTATTTCTGCTTTATCTAGTCTTTGATTTGTATCAGTTGCTGTCTTTAGTAATGAAATTTTGAGATAATTATCATTTGGATTTTGAAGACGTCGTTTATTTTAAGGTTGATGGATGTGCACTTTTAATCAGTATTAAAAAAATTTGTTTTCCAGGAGAGGTTTGATCCTATAGTTGATTCAACATCTGGCCGTGATTTCATTCCAGCAATGTTGTTTGGGTAAGCGTTGTTTATTTTTCTGTTATATATTATGTGTGTGTGTGTGTGTGTGTCTGGATGTTAATGAATTTTCCTTACTTGTTGGTTTCATTTCTATAGAAGGAACATTCGTGGTCAGGATTTTAGTGGAATATACTGTGCAGTGCTTACTGTCAAGTAAGTATGAAGGTGGAATGATTTATTTATAGTAGTGCAAATTTGGTTTTAAGGATACCTGATTTTGTATATTTAATTGTTTTGCAGTGGGGATATCGTGTCTGCTGGAGTATTTCGTGTGTTTGGGTTAGAAATAGCTGAGCTTCCATTGGTGGCGACAACTGCTGATCATCAAGGACAGGTTATTTGAGTTTTTTGTCTCCTACTTGAGTGATTAATATACAGTACCCTCCCAAATGTTTTTGATTAATTATTTAAAGTCAATAAAGATTTTGTGAATGCCAGGAAATATTCTAACTGAAATCTATATTCTTTTCAGGGTTATTTTCAGTGCCTGTTTTCTTGTATTGAGACGCTACTTGGATCTTTAAATGTGAAAAACCTTGTCCTACCAGCTGCTGATGAAGCTGAATCAATATGGACTGGTAAATTTGGCTTTACAAAGCTACCTCAAGATGAGGTGTGTAGCAGCTTCATTTATATTTTGCTTTAGATTTTCATTGTTTGCTACTCTGATTATATTAGACTAACTGCTGTCCTCGTTACAGATAAACAAATATAAGAAATTTTATCGCATGATGATATTTCAAGGGACCTCAGTGTTACAGAAGCCTGTTCCTGAAGCACTCTGAAGTACATTCTGGCTGGAGTTTGTGTAAATTTTTTTGGAGGGCCCCGTATGCAATAGACTTCTTTTTCTTGGTTGTTTTGATGGGTGCAGATCACAGGCGGTTTAGTATGTACAGGGATCTGCCTTTTTTGGTGTACAGAAAAACTGACAACCACCTCTAGCTGTTATTTGTTTTCTTAGCAAAGGAATGAAAGGGGGATAGAGTTGAAAATAGAGGAAAGCTAGGACAAGGGGATTTTGTGAAACTAGCCAAAATTTTGGTTAATGTTATAATTCATTTATTATTTATGGTGTAGTGATTTTCCTTTTCCTTGCATTATTTATCGTTTAATTGGATGTTTTTCTCGGTAATTCAAGCGGTTGCTTTACGACTTCGTGAGAGATGTACGTATAAACTTTGGTTTAGACCACTAAACGGGGAATTTTCTTGGATAGAGGAGCAAAATATTTTGGTATTTTTGACACATTTTAGACTTTTAATATTTAGTTCTTAAATAATCGGGTTAAGGTACACTACTGGGAAACAGCCTTGTCTCACAAATTTGCATGTCATGAACAAAGATAATGTCTATATGATCGGCATATATAAAAGAATTACCGGTAGTTTGGCTTTCTTGTAGATTTGTGAGAATAAAGCATCAATTTTAGTTCTTAATATTACCTTTGTCACTTTAAGAGGATGGGTAATACTTCAGAGATCAATTTAGCCGGTATGAACGATCGTGTGCAAAATTCCAAGGCGGAGTTTTGCACCATTATTGGTAGTTCAATATTAACCTGTAGATATAATAGAAAGTAAATGAACGATTAAGATAGTATTTTTTACTGTACAAGATACATTAGCATTATTATATTCTATTTGAGGATTAGGGAGGACGATAATGCGGTACCCGTGCATCTGGTGATGGAATTCTGCCACAAGCATGGGGTGGGTCCTTAGCTTCAAACCCGATAATTTCTTATTGGGTCTGGCTAATAAATACTTGTAGGCTATTGATTAAAGAATTAAGAAAAATACTTGTTATATAAATCATAAGAGAATGTAAAAATATTATAAATGATACAATTTTCTGTATTGATTAACATTTTTTCTTTTTATTTGCCTCTCGAAGCTATTGATTTTTGGCTCTTCATATTCATTAAGCTTGATAGCTAGGGCCTAGGGGATTAAGGAAGATATATCGTGAACGGTTTGGAAGTACTACCAGCATTGAACTATTTATTGCCTGTCCCTCTTGGTTACCGAGTTTAGCTTGAAACTTGAAATTGTAGCTACTTCTTTATTCACATTAAAATTTGTACTTTTATCAATAAAGAGCCTTGGAATTGTGTAAAATTATTCTTTGAGCAACCCTATTAGTCAGCTAGTGTTTGGGATGCATGTGATGGCTATTGATTTTAGCCGTTGTCTATAACAACCCCAACTCCAACTTCTCAAGCACTTTTATGTAATGTTTCGTTTGATGCTTAAAAATATCATTTGGAAAGTCAGTAGTATTAATCTTGAAATTTGATGTGCTGGACTAAATTCTACTACCTTTTGAATTGTAATAATGTAGATTAACATATGAAATAATGTAGATTTACCTTCAATGTTCGAGGAGCTTGGAAGTCCTTTAGATTAACATGTGCAAAATTCAAGAAACAGCAAAAAAAAAAAAAAAAGATAGTTGAACTGTGGCATACGTGTAGTGTATCATTTCTTAAATGTGTGCTATCATTAATTTCTAATGAAGCAACTTTTTGTTGCCTTTCCTTATTATAGTTGGAAACAATATCAAAATTATAAATGTTATTAAGTTATTAGTTCCTTTAGTTTGGTAGAGCTGTATATAACTTGTAAACCTTCTCCCATAAGTACATACGATTGTAGATTCGTAAGAGAGCCAGGAATGTTATTCTTTCAAATGAAAATATTTCAACAAGTTACTGAAATATAATTTTTGTTTTTACTTCCAGTTAGTGAATGAGAAAATGTTCACACTTCATCAACACTTCTTTAGTGTGTATACACTAGAAAGAAGGAAGGACAACATTTGAAAAATGCATGTATAGAGACCATTGCTTTTAAAACTGGTCAGATGTGATGGATTGATGGAAGTCATATTGTGCATCGTTGATTAGATGACTTGAATGTGTTGAAGTTTGTTAGAAGGCGAGAAAAAGTGAAATAGAGTTTGAGTGAAAAACTAGGAGAGAGATCTTTGAATCCAATATTCAATTGTTTCTGCAACAATTAGCTATATAGTTGTAGCAAGCTTACGTACTGAAATGCAGACTAGGCAAGATACAATTAGATGAACAATATTGTATTTATATTATTGGCTAAATTGTTAGAGATTTATGTTGATTGATTGAGAGACTGATGCGTTATGTCTCAAGATTATGGTGCACAATGTATTTCATTTTGTCACATTTACTGTCTTTTGTATATTTTAGATCTACAATGATTTAAACACTACCAATACCATAGTCTATTACTATCTCAACATAGATTTCTAATTAAGATATTAATTATTATTTTGATCAATAATGTTTTAGAAATTTCGTGATTCATTTTAACAAGTACTAAGAAAAATAAAAAATAAAATAAAAATTATTTTATAAGTTAAAATCATTTTATGTACATGAACTTTAGAAAAAGTTAGATACAAAAAACTTTCTCTAAAAGTGGAAGTACTTTTAAGTTAAAATATAGCTTTGACTGCAAAATAGTACTAGCTGTAGTTAATAATGTCCCTCGTGGCTCTCTTGATTTTCATTGTATTTTAATTAAGTATAGAGTCCTTTTTTCTTATTTTTCAAACTCTTCCGTAACTTTTAATAAGAGGCAAACTAATTTTGTTGTTAACACTTTGGCCAGGGTGACACAATTTCATGCTAGCATCAAGACTTTTGAGTACATTCTCATATTATGAATGAAATGAAGTGATCTTATTTTTCTAAAGAAAAGTTAAATATAGCTTATAGGAAAAAATTAATTTACTGAGAAATTAATCCAAATTGTAATTTGTTGCTAAGTCTAGCTTGTTTGTATTATTTTATTATACTTAATTTGCCTATAAAAGGAAGGGTTGTATTTGATGTTTTCTATCATTAAAAAAGTGATCAAGTTTATGGAGACTTTTCCTTTTTATCTCCCAAGAAGTGTGTCGCGTGTTGAGTTCCATCTACTCTCTTCCTATATTCTTCATTTCTAATGAAAGAAGCCGTATTAACACAATGCCCAAATAAGTTTTTGGTTAAATTTGAAAGAGATCTGTGTTGTGTCTTTTTTTTATTACTTGATGAGCTATGAGATAATCTCAAATATGATGTACCTTTATTTTTAAAGTTCCAAATTAGTGTTCTTAAATTCAAACCCCTACTACATACATAATAGCATTCAAAATTTGAAAAGAGAATTTTCAGTTATCAGTCTAGAACGTCATTATGTTTAACATTGGATGATGTTACCTCCTTAAAAAAATCATAATCCCTCCATTCTATTTTATATATTTTATAATATTGAAGGTTTTGATATTAATATAAAAAAATATAATAGATATTTTGTATTTTATAAAATATAGTATGTAACTTTTTAATATATTATTTATTTTTATAAATAATTATTTTTTTATTTACTATCAAATATTTTCTATGATATTTTTTAAAAGACATTTATAAATTTTATAAATATTTAATCTTTTTTTATTAGTTGTTCTTATTAAATATTGAAGTATTTATATTCTTCATTAATAGTGATACATAATATTCTTAAATTTTAATATTTTATATTATTTATAATAAATTAATGATTATTAATAAGGATATAATTAATATATTGATAATATTTTTTAAAATTAATAAATTAACTGAATTTAATTATTTTTATTAATGTGTGTGATTGATGTACTAAGTAATGTTTTAAAAATCAAATCGACGTGACAGGTCCGACTGATTAATCTGGGACCCAAACATGCTACCGGTTCGGCTGACGTATCAGATCGGATATGTCTCTAACCCGGTACCACGTAATCATTCCGGTACTGAACCGGAAAGAACCGGTAGACTCGGCCCGATTTTGCTGACAACTTTCTGCTTTCATGGTGTCCAAGGAGCTTTGCTTTATCACGCTGCCCAATGCCTTCTCACGACGCTTAACGTGTGAACAATTGTTAGATTATTGTGAATAAAAATGAGCATGAAAAGCTTACTTTATTTTTTTTATAATAATTTTTAAGATAATGGATATTTATTTGTGTTCATAACTTATTTATGGGCTCTTGCATCATTATCGTGTATTATTTTTAAAAAAATATCATAATGTATATATTTTGTAAAAAATTACAAAAATGAATAATCGGGTTTTAAAGTATTATTTCACTTTGAAGAAATTGTACTTTAAAGTACGATTTTGTAATGCAGAAAAGTTTTACATTGAAATTGTATTTTAAGGTATAATTTCATTTTTTTTTAAATTTGAAATCATATATGCACATATAATTTTAATATTTTTTATTTATTTAAAAAAACATGTTAAAATTCATATATTAATATACAATTTCAACATTTAATAATAAAAAATAAAATTGGATATTAAAGTATAATTCAATTCTTACAGAAAAAATATTTTAATCAAATAAAAAGTGAAATCATGCTTTGATATATGATTTCTTCATTCTAAAATCGTATATTAAAGTATGATTTATCCATTTTTGTAATTTGTAAAAAAATATTTATTATGATAATTTTGAAGTTGAAGTAATTCCAAATTCAAATTCTAAGATGATATTAGAATTTATTCTAGTTAATTTTGTTGGATATATTGAGGCACTTGTTATTAGACTTTTATCAAATAACTAACATATGTTTAATTTTGCAAACTTCACCTTATGAGTTTTCTTAGAGTTGAGGTAGAACCGAACATTAAAAATCTTGACTTATTAGATAAAATTGGATCTTTGAGGTCCATTACTTATTATATCACTAATCTAACATTATCTTGAACTCCCTTCTGCATGTTAAACTTTGTGGTCATGCCACATTAGTTGCCGCGCACACACTATTTTCATCTGGTTTGTGGATACTGATTTTATTGAATTTGTGATGATATCTGGAGTATTAGCCGCCAAAAAGATCCCAGCGATCCATATCACCAGTGCCTTAGACTCGCAAAATGGTGAAGCTTAGGATAGATTTTATATTGAATTGGATTTTTGTATGCCTCAAATTTTAAACTGAAAAATTTCTTGAAACATAGTTTAATTTAATTTAATTTTGAAATACCCTTTTTTATCGCTTCTTATACATGATCAAAAATCTTTGTATACTATATTTTTTTTATATAAATAAAACAAAATGCAATAATCAAAAAATGCTAAATAGTTGCGTTGAATTAAAATAAATACAAATGTAGAGTAATTTAGTTTCCACACATAAATAAAATAAAACTTGTAGTGTCACAAATAAATATATGGATACAACCCATAATAGAGTGATATCAAACAATACATTTTTCATCTATGCTACAACAAAAATACATGTCTGGAAAAAATATATCTCAAAATACAACAAAATAGTAAAGAAACTAGGACCAAAGCAGACAACTTATCAGACTAGAAGTACAGAACTAACTACGAAATTTTCTCAAAATAATCGTCACTCTCCTCCTCAGATATTGGTTCCAACTGCCCTAGCAATTCTCGATACTTCTCCATCTCGTCGAACGACATGTTTGAATGGTCACTTCAATCCTCTGTAACCTCCACTAGGTGTACTCGATGCATGTTGTATCTGTTCTATCAGCTGACACTACGTGGACTTGAGTATGGCAGGTGTAACATATCATCCGTGTTACGGTACAGGGTCATACTCGCTCTCTTTGCGAGGTAAATTGAGCCCGAAGACGCCTTGGTGTACTTGGCATCGTTAGTATCTGAAAGTTGTTGGTTCGCTCCTCAAACGCCAAGTAAAACAAAATTAAAACATACAATCTATGTAACCACTGCCTGTGTGGTTGTCTAAACAAAAAACACTCTTGCATCCTAAGCGCGTAATTATCACACTTAATTTATCATTGGGCCCAATCATTGCCACCAATCCTTCCAGGTATTGATGGTCTTACAAAATCATGTGGATGACAGTCGGGAGAGATTACTACATATAGATACATCATACACCGACCACTCATCTCCCAATGGAAAAAGCATACTCTTGAAGCCCGTCAGGAGTAGCAAAGTGAGGCTCGTGAGTTACCTACGCTAAATGAGTGCAACAAATGCTAGGTAGTCACCACTCACTAATTCCCCTAGGTTCTTTGAACATCTCCGCCCACTACACCCCAATGTATCTCTATCCATCATCCACTTTCTAAATGCAACCTCACCTTCTCACTAAAGGAAATAGAACCAACAGTTCCTTAATCTCTATCCAATCCTCTTGATTGTTGCCACTGCATCGCGTTCGTAGCCCTTATGCCACATGCATCAATGAATGTGTACAAACAAACAAACAAGGAAGAGAGACGAGACTCCAGCCTACATACTACTCTCAAGGAACTAGTTGTGGCCCCTTAAGCAGTAAAACCACTTTTCACCAAAAATAATCGAACAACATAACAACTGTAATTATAGCTATCTAACTAGACATAACAAACAAAAATGGTAAAAAATGTTTTTGCTAAAACTGGTAAATCTTATCCTAATCTTCTATATTAGTGTGCTAACTTCCTAGATTAGTGTGCTAACCTCCCTTGAGATATGTGTACTCAGAGTGAACCTTGCACATAGTCCACTCACACAGAGATAAATTATACTGCAACTCAATGCACAGTGCAATTCTTGCGTAGGTGAAAATCTAGCTCAGACAGTTTCTATTTCTCTATCAAGAGTTACTAAATCAATCACACACACACACACACACACATACATAACACAAAATTCTATGATTAAAAATATATAACTACTGAAATTAAATTCATACATGCGCAAATGACACAACATAAAGTTTCCTTTATCAGTCTAAGTTGTAATTTTTCAGGGTGTTACAATTCTAACTTATTTAGTTATTCTATATCATATAATTAGACACCTTAATTAGTCACCAACTAGTTAAACTAAAATTCTATTTTTAAACTAGTTATTTACGAAAATGTCCTTCACTTTAAACTTTTATGACTTAATTATCCCTTTTCTAATTCTATGAAATCTAGATCATCATTAATCAACCTTAATTATTTGCACTTAATTTCTAACTTTACTTACATTAATTACTAATTTTCTTTCAAGCTTCTGATTTTTATTTCTAGACCAAAATCCAGTTATTAGCATTTAGGTCATTAATGAGTTGACCATTATTTGACCAGAGAATTTTCTTTGAATTATTTTTATTCTTTCTAGACTTTAGTTTTAAAATTTAAGAGTTTAACCAGGTTTAGGTATCCTATGGTAACATCTCATTTTTTTTTTATCATTTCAACAATCTAAAAACACTACTCAATCACACTATAAAGCAATAACACTGTCTACCACACATATGGAAAATTGGGATAAATTGGGATGTTACAATCTTCCTGCTAATCCTGTTCCAGAATTCAGATTTGATGAGAGTATTTCACAACTTTCAGGGGCATTGAACGATGCTTCCATAATTGATTTAAAGAGGACACAAATCGGAGATGACTTAATTATAAGTCCTATATCTGCCCTTTCCATTTCTATTATTGCCTAGTGCACATTAGTTACAACTTGGTTATTACCTTAGAAGCAACATAACCTAGTGAGACTGCTATATGGTGAAGACCATTTTTCATCAGTTATTTTTGGAGGCATCCTCCATATCTGATAACCTGCTTGATTCTTGGAATAATAACAATATATATATATATATGTATATATATATATATATATATATATGCAGCTATCCTACTTTACTCAAACCTGTAAAGTAACATGTGTTTTGAGCAATTTGTGCACATTCAACATTATGAAACTTGTAATTTTTCCTAGGTTGTAGTCACATCTGGCAAAGTTGTCTCTGAACTACAGCCAAAACTTGATGCAATAGTTAAATGTCCTGGAAGTGGGGTAATTGTTTCAGCGATTGCTCCTCCAGGCTCGGGATTTGACTTCTATAGTCGATTCTTTTGCTCAAAATTGGGAATCAATGAGGTAAGTGACTAATAATTCTTTCTATAATGTTCCTCCAAATGCCTTGGCAATGTCTCCTTTGTTATGTAATAAATAAAAACAAACGGTCCAAGCAAGGTATGGTTTATTAGAATCTGATTTTGAGGTCATCAATATTGATGCAATTTTGGAACTGTATAATCCCTTTGAAAATGCTGCTTATACTCTTTCCTTTTGTTTTAACCTACAATCTACAGATCTGAGGTCTATTCTTAAAAGCAAGAAGTTCACCATTTTAAATTATATTAGAAATAAACTTTCACTGAAGGCACATATAGTATGTTTGGTAACATGTTAATTTGCACCGAAAAAGGTTTCCCAAAGCATCAAATAGTTGCTTTTTGTCTTGATTTTAACATGATTTTACAGTAAATGTGGATCCCCAACGTGTTACCAAACACCAACATAATATCAGTATTACCACCTAATATTTTACAAAGTCCAGATATCGATCATTTAGAAGAATGCGAGGATATTAAAGAAAGCAAGTCCAATCTTCCATTTCACGTAAATATATGAAACTAGAATTAGAGGGGTAATGTAATTCCTTTCAGGATCCTGGTTGTGGGAGTGCACATTGTGCATTGGCATCCTATTAGAGCAAGAAGCTGGGGAAGTGTGATTTCAATGCTTATCGGGTACTCTTGTTCCTGTCATTGGCATTAAGGATTATCTTTGTCACTGTCATACTAATATGTAGATTACATTTGTGCAGGCATCTCCAAGAGGTGGGGTTCTCAATTTTCATCTTGACGAGCAAATCTAAAGAGTGCTTTTGCGTGAGAAGGCTGTTATGTATGGTGATGGAAAGGTGCGTTCTAGTCTAGTCATGTTCTTAGCATTTTTGAATATGTAATTGCACCAAAGTATCTTTCAGATGACAAGAATTGTTATTGAAATACTGAAATTTTACGGTATTTTTATGACATAAAATGAACCTCTGAGCATTATGCATTTGACATACACAAACCAGGGCTGTTCCTGAAAATTCTTTGGCCCGGAGCGAAGTGGAAAAAATGGGCCCCTAACACACAAATTTTTTGAAATACAAATAATATTAAAAGATATAAAAATTCATTACATCCCAAATAATTTTCAAAACTATATATTAAAGATACATATAATGCTTTATAAAAAGCATTTCCTTCGGACATTTCTTGACGCAAATTCATTTATAATCATATCTACATCGATATTATCCAACATATTTCTCTCAATAGATAACATTGCTAGACCATTCAATCTCTCCTGCGACATTGTCGATCTCAAGTAATTTTTCAATAATTTTAACTTTGAAAAACTTCTTTCCGCGGAAGCTACTGTCATAGGCATTGTTAATAGGATTCGATATGCAATAAAAACGTTGGGATAACAATCTGCATTTTTGACAACTTCAAGAATATCAATTGCTGTCATTGACTCATTTGGTAAAGTCATTTACAACACCTTCATTTCAAAATAAAAGTCATCTGCATCAACATCTGACAAAGTATTATGAGAAAATGTATCTTTAAAATTATTGCAACAATCCCTTAATCTATTGCTTTCCATGGACTTCAACCTTGTAGAGTCAATTAAAAATCCAAAAACATTTTCAAAAATCTTTAGTTGATCAAGTCTGTCTTTCAAAGAAGCAATCGCCATATCCATAATCACCAAAAAGTAGTTAACTCTAAAAGACTCCTCAAGTGATTGCAAATCTTCACCATGACAATCCTCACCAAATTATTTTTTTTCTAAAAATAGGACATTTAATTGGAAAATTTGGCTCTATATCCATACTTAACGTGAGATCTTTGGCAATACTCATACTATCTTCAAACCCTTCATTTCTATAATTTTCGAAATATAATATGAGACCTTCCACTTCTTTCATAGTAGTATCAATGCACATTGTCTTGGATTGCAGTTTTTTACTCACCATGTTAATTGAAAACAAGATATCATACCAAATAATCATTCCAAGTAAGAATTCAAAATTTTGAAGTGCATTAGCCAAACTTTCTGTTTCACTTTTTGCTTTAGCATCATTACCTGAAGATTCATATAATTTTGACAAAGCTAATCTTATTTTAGAAGCATGAAATCTAATAGCTTTGACACTATTAATTTGACTTTCCCATCGAGTATCTGATAGAGATTTCACAATTTCGAAAACATTTTCACTGCAAAATTTTTCACCTTTTGGTAGAACTTGCGAACAATGTATATATACGTTGCACAATCCCAAAAAATGAAATAGCTTTTGTACAAGAATATGCCATATCAGAAGGAGTGAGATTAAGACTATGACAAGCATATGACATATACAAAGCTTTGGGATTTAATTCAAATAATCTCCTTTGAACACCTTGGTGTTTTCCTTTCATATTGGAACCATTATCATATCCTTGGCCTCTCATATCATCAACATTAAGCTCAAGAGATTTTAATGCATTTAATAATTCATTATAAAGCCCCATTCCAGATGTATCATCCACTTTCAAGAATTCCAAAAAGTACTCTTCTACTTTTATTTTGTCAATCGACATATTAACACAACGTACTATTAAAGTCATTTGTTCTTGATGGCTCACATTAGGGGTACAATCAAGAATAACAGAGAAATATTTTGCCTCTTGAACGATTTTCAAAATAGAACTTATAACACTATGGGCCAATATAGAAATTAGTTCATTTTGAATTTTATGACCAAGATAATGATAATGCATTTCTTCATTTTGAATACGTCTAATATGGTCTTGTATTGGCAAATCAAATTCAGCAATCATTTTAATTAAGCTCAAAAAATTACCATTATTCTCCTCATAAAGTTTCTCATTTGATCCTCGAAAAGCTAAATTATTCTTACCAAGACATTTAATTGCAACAATTATTCTCAAGAAAACATGTCTCAATCGTTCTTTCTCTTTTGAGATTCCTTGCTGCAAGTCTTTATCAAGAGTTTGATTAGTCTTTAATCTCACTCTTAATTCAGTCCAAACATTCATGTTAGTCATATGGTTAAAACTATTCTCATGTTCTTTGAGTTTTTCACTCAAGTGTTTACAATCATTCACTCCATCAGTGGCTAAAGAGCTCTTTCTATTTAACTTTGTGAACAACTTACAACAAAAACAAAAAATTTTATCTACATGTTTAGAGTAAACTAACCATTTTCTATCGCCACTCTCTCCATTAATCAACTTTCTAGAAAAATAAGCATACGAGAAATGCCTAGAATTACCATCTAAGGGAAATTTAAGATTCAATTCCCTTAAAGGCCCCTTTTCAATTAAGATGTCTCTAGACTTGTTATCAAGGATACCCCAATTTCAAGGATTGTAAATGTCTAAAGGAAGAACAAAATGCGGATCATCTCCAACATCTTCAACATTTGACTCATTTTATACATTATTAGGATCATTCACAGTAGCAAATTCCTCATTGATATGATTTGGGGAATTATCATGATCATTTGTATCAGAAGCAACCACATTCGCACGATTATAGTCATAATTGGGATCATCCAAATTAATAGTATTATCATTCAAATTTTCATTAGATTGACCCACATTGTCTACTTCCACTCCTTTAGAAGTCTTTCCTATTCTTTTCTTAAAAAATCTATCAAGAGATCCCCTTTGTGATTCTACTAACTCCTCTCTTTCTTTTCTTTTCTTTCTTTTCTCACTTCCAGACAAATATTTAGGCAACATTATTAGGCAAAATAACTAATAGCTAATATAACTAATATAGATAGGATTATAGGAACAATAACACCTGGAGAATTGAACAAAGATAATCAGCTTGATCCTTTGCGTTCTGAATTTGCAATGATCAGCTAAGGTTCCTGCCAATAAATTGACTAATTAAACCCAATAGGAGGTTTTAACAAAAGTTTCTTGATTTTCATGTAAAAGTTACACTAAATAATATCAACTAAACAAATGTTGCAGAATTATTTCTCTCAGAACAGCAAGAAATTGGCCTAAACCTTTTCAAAATCAAAGTATCAAACACCCACATTCAACAAATGATCTTCACATGCATTCCTAATAATAATCTACTCAGTACTCACTAGTCCAATTCAAAAATCAAAATCACAAACTAAAACAGTAAAACTTAATAGTAACAAATAGAAAGTAATGAAAAAAAAAGATTAGATTATTACCTTAAATTTGATTCAATGTTGATAACAAAGGCAAAATCGAAAGATACCACTACTCCCAATTTTTAGAAATCAAAGATCCCTATATAAGAAATTCACAAAAAAGACAAAAAACTTCAGTCGAAAATTAATCGAAAATACAAGAAACAAATAATTACGAATTACAAATTTAAGAAACTAAAAACATTAAACACTTACCTCAATTAATCGAAAATCCCAACTCCAAACCAATCAACAATCGAAAACTGTACTCGAAAGTCGAATTTGTACTCCAATTTGTATTTGAATTTGTACATGAAACCAATCGAAACCAATCGAATATATACTTGAAATTTTTTGTTGTCGTTATATAATAAAATTGAATAATGTTACCGTTTGCAATATTTTTCAACAGTCAACAGAGATAGAGGAAGAGCAGGAGCGCTGAAGAGGTAGAGATAGAGGAAGAGCTGAAGAGCCGGAGCCGTGATTCCCATGAAGATGGAAAGAAGGAAGAGGAATTAAGGAAATTGCTTGGAAAAGAAAAAAAATTGCTCGGGAGTCAATGCTTCAGATTTGCAACATGACAATCTTAATTAATCATTTGATCCAACGCCTTTATTCCTAACGTTGGGGATTAAATTATAATTTGATGAATCATAACTTACTTTTATATATAGATCAAACTAATAAGTGAAGATCATGTGTCAATCCTAATTTGTCTATGCTATTATTACTATTAACATGACAATCACGTATAGCAGCCGATTATGAATTTCATTTATTGGATGAAAAAAATGTTTTTAGTAAACCAATAAAATATGTGGGTTCCGTTCTGTAAATTCCAAAATGTACGTACAGGCCAACGACTGGCTATAGCTGTATAGGGCCTTAAACACCTTACTACATATTAATAGAAAAAAATTGGGCCCTGGCCCAGGGTCGGCCCTGACACAAACATGAATGTTTAATAGCTTCAATTTGAAAACCTATGTATTTTCAATAGTGTGTTTGGAAACTATTTTAGGACGTACTTTGTCATATCTGAAAATAAAAAGACGCACAAGCAAGAGCTACTTGCTTTGGAAACGATGTGAATTCTCACGTCAAGTATGTTTTCAAAGCATTTCCAAACACCAAGTTTTTCACGTCAAGTCGTTGCTAGAAGACACATAGGAAGCAGATTTAGCTTTAACACCATCTATTCATTCGGAAAAAAATTATTACATATATATTGATCTATTATATTTACAATGATTTTGCAATCAAGAATAATTTAAATTAAAATTATAAAGAACTTCTCTTTAATTATCATAATCTTTATCATGATAATAAGTCTCTAATTTTAATTAAAGACTTATCAAATTAACAATTTAGTAAAATAATAAATATGATAATAAAATAAAAAACAATATTCTTTACTAAAATTAATAACACGATGAATTGGATCTTGAATATAATTCTTACTTTCTCAAATTTAATTTTTTTACTATAGTAAAAATATTATGTTACTCTTATTAATATGATAAATAATTAAAATAACTAATAAAAATATCATATAACTCTTCGATTCCTACTAAATACATCTAAATATTTTTGAGACCAATCATTTTTTTATTCATTCTCATAAACACATGATTCTCAAGAATTATAATTTGCCGACATGAAAAAATTTATTCCCTACCAAACATCTCCATAAAAAGGATGAAAATACAAATTTTTACTTGTTTCAGTTGAGTTCAATGTTAAGTTAAATGTGTACAATTATAATGAGGTGCACGCATGAAAATTTCTTTAATAATAATAATAATAATAATAATAATAATAATAATAATAATAAATATGAACATAGGAGTAAAATTGGGAGTATAAATTTCTTTAATTTTTATTATTTGCAATTCATTCTTTTCTTTCCTTTTAACTTTATTTCATCTCAAATCAACAATCTCATTTTTCACTATGATTTAAAAGAATTAAAAAATTTAAAAAAATTAAAATAAAAATATGAAACATTTAAATTAAAATAAAATATAAATACGTGAGATACACTCTAATTTTTAAAACTTTATTTCAAATACTTTCAACCGTAAATCAACCGATGGCTTCAATTATTAACTAGCACTATGACGCACAGTCTTATCTGAAAATGAAATGTCCGAAACCCTATACTCGAGAGTCGTGCCCTTAAGGACCATGGCCATCGTATCTTTTGATCCATATAAATTGGCATACCCTTTGCTGCTGCTCTTTACTTACTCTCCCTCGTTACCTTGTGTCCTTTCTTAAAATGGAAAAGCTTCATGCTTCTGTGATCACTCTTCTATTCCTTCTTGTCATCCTATTTCAGGAAGGATTGGTAACATGTATGAGGAATGAAGACGGATCAGAGGAATGGGGATATGTACAAGTTAGACCAAGTAAGCCAACTGCCATTACATTACAGTTCTGAAATTTCCATCGTGCATAGTGAAATTCTTTAACAACTGTATTTTATTTCATCCATTTTTGCACCTTTTCTTTCTTTTTTCTTTTTTTTTTTTTTATTTATCAGAAGCCCACTTGTTCTGGTGGCTTTACAGAAGTCCATACAGAGTGGAGAGTCCCTCCAAGCCTTGGCCAATCATTCTCTGGCTGCAGGGAGGACCAGTATGTATTTTTCAGAGTACAACCAATTATCCTGAAATTAGATCGTAATGGAATAAATGTCACGTGTGGATTGCATAGTAACACACCAAATTAATTTATGAAATTATAAATACTAGTAGTAAATTAAATCTATGACATTGGTTTTAGTCCATGAATTTCATAATTGTCAATGAATTTTTTCTTTAAAATTCGTTTCCATGAATTAATTTAGACCAAGATGACTATAATTGTCAAAGTCAGATATTAAATTGACATCTCTTGAAAATTATGATTTTATATTGTGATTTTTCTTTTTCGATGTCAACTGCATATTTAGTAAAAAAAAATGGTATAAGATGTAATCATGAACAAGTGTGTAGATTATTCTCATTGTAACAAACATTCCAATGTTCATTTTTAAAATTGAGCTACGATATGAGCTAAGAATAACCAAATTCTGTTTCTATGGCATGAATTTTCAAAATATTGTACAGGGCGCTTCAGGAATTGGGTTTGGAAATTTTGGAGAGATTGGCCCTTTGGATGCCAATTTGAAGCCACGAAATTTCACATGGTTGAGAAAAGCAGATCTCTTGTTTGTGGTAACTTGTTAACTCTAATTTTTCTTTCCCTGAAGTAGTTGATTAAAGTGCCTATTTAATTTTTGCATTCTGATGTGCTTCTCACTATGGTTCACACCATTGATCATTCAATGCTGCTCATGTTATACACTTATACTATATAGGACAACCCAGTTGGAACCGGGTACAGTTACGTGGAGGATTCCAATCTCTATGCCAAAACAGATGAAGAGGCAACCGCAGACTTGACTACATTGTTAACTGAATTATTCAACAATGATGCAAGTCTCCAAAAGAGTCCTCTGTTCATTGTGGCAGAGTCTTATGGTGGCAAATTTGCTGTCGCTCTTGCATTATCTGCTCTCAAATCTATTCAACAAGGAAAATTGAAGCTTACACTTGGCGGTAAATATTCCTCTCCTTCCAGATTAGCATCATCCAAGACAAATAACAATTCTTATCTATCAATATGGTTAATTTTGTTATTGTTTTCCTTAAATAGGTACATTCATTAAATGTATGAAAAAATGTATGATATTTTGTAACTTTATTTTTCTTATTTAGGTGTGGCATTAGGAGATACCTGGATCTCCCCAGAAGATTTTGTGGTAAGTACAAGAATTTTTGTAATCAATTAATCAAATGTTAACACTTACAACTTTCACAATTTTAATATTTCAATTCAACCTTGAAGTTTTCATGGGGTCCTCTGCTTAAAGACCTATCTAGACTTGACGACAATGGACTGAGGAAAGCAAACAGGTGCATTTTTTTTTTTTTTTTTCATTTTCTCAAATAGACAAATTGATGAAATGTAGAAGTTGGACTACAATATTGTATAAGATGTTCATTTTCTATGTTATCTGATAAATAAATACATTTTTCAAAACAGTATAGCTGAGAAGATCAAGCAGCAACTTGAGGCAGGTCAATTTGTTGATGCAACTTACTCATGGGCTGATCTTGAGAATGAGATTATCACTAGCAGCAACAATGTGGTACTATAATTTTCCTTCATCATGTTTTTTATTTAATCACTTAAAATGATAAGTTATAACCCACAATGCTTTGAAGTTCTGTTGTGTTGGAGATTCACGTTAACTAGTGATTGACTACCCTCACCTCATGAGCTAGATTTTGGAGTTAAGTTAGGCATGAATCCAAATTCTTAAATGAAACTCAGATCCTAACTTAACAATTATTGTTGAGCTTGTCAGGTCACTCATTATCTAGCCATTATAATGGACCACATGTAGATGTTTATATCTCCAAATTTCATGTTGGATATATATAGTTCTCCAATTATATATAGTGCTGGAAATCCCACATGGAATATCTAAATGAAAAACAATTCTTATGTCATTAACTTTTGAGGTTGTGTTAGATTCAAAACTGAATTCTTAAAATGTTCCTTAAAATGTTCTTTGCTACAGCTCTTAAAATTCTTATTTTTGGATATTCCAGGATTTCTATAATTTTCTACAGGATTCAACAAGTGATTCAGACACCTTAAACGCAGTGGAGCTGGGATTATTCAAAGAAGTATCAATGATGCGATACTCCAAGTATCTTAATTCAAAGACTTCATCTCTTGGTAGTGAGGATGATGATCTTGAAAGATTACTAAATGGTGTCATAAGGAAGAAGTTGAAGATCATTCCCGAGAATGTTATGTGAGTTCATAATCATAATTCTTTGAATTAAAAGAATATATACCTCAAATTCCAATTCAAATCCGTGATCTCACAGCTTCTGTGATGATGACAGATATGCAGTGCAGTCCTCTGATGCTTTCGAAAGTCTTGTACCTGATTTTATGAAACCAAGAATTAATGAGGTAAGAAGATAATAATGTGTTAAACAATCTGATTTGTCACTTCATTAGTCATTATGGGCTTGGTCGAATTGATAATGATACTCCATGGACTTAAAAATTAAATAAAATGGGTAATTTATATATATGTGTGTGTGTATTTGATGTCTCTAGTTTAATTTCCTCAGGTTGATGAGCTGCTGGCTCTTGGGGTCAACGTGACTGTGTACAGTGGTCAAGTAAGTGTCCCTTTCTCCAACATTTCCACTAATAGTTTCTGTGATAATTTGATGGCAGGAGACTCAAAATTTGGATCCTACATATAAACATTGTTTTCTCCAATTGTTTGACATGTTGTCTGGTTTCAAAGTATTGTATTTGTATATTTAAGAAAATTAACTGAGTAAATTGCTCTTAAACCTGATTTGACCATCTTGTTTTTGTCTTTTATGTGTTTGCTCATTCCAATTGTTTGACAGAAAGTGTTGGTTCAAAAGAGTGTTGTTCATCCCAATTGTGTATTTGTGTGTGGGTTCAAAAAGTATCATTCATCCCAAATTTGTTTGTGATCTGAGAAATGATAACAATAAACTCAAAATATACAACCACATGTGAATGATTAAGATTAAAAGATAATTAATGGTTAAATAATTACATAAAAAGTTCATCTTTTTAATTTTGAACATTTAAATATAATTTAATGGTCTATATTTTTTATTCTTATTTGTCACAATAACAGTTCTCAGATCACAAACAAGAAAATTATAGACTATGTATTATAGGTTGATCTCAATATAATAATCAACCTCATGGGATTATTAAAATTTGTGTGATTATTATAGGTTGATCTCATTTGTGCAACCAAGGGGACAGAAGCTTGGCTTAAGAAACTCAAGTAAGCAACTATGTATTATATCCTATAATTATCTAATATATGCAACCTTTCAAGATTGGTGAAAGCAAACATCAATGTGCGTTACGGTGTTTTCCCCTTTTTTGTGGTCCATTATTTGTGTAGGTGGGCAGGGCTTCAACATTTCTTGGAGAAAGACAGAACCCCCCTCTACTGTGGAAGTTACAAAACGACCAAAGGTTTTTTAAAGTCATACAAAAACCTACAATTCTATTGGATCCATGGAGCTGGTCATTTTGTAAGTCAAAGCCTCTACATGATTAAGCAAATATTAAACTCTGAATAAGAATAAACTAAATAGTATTAGTAGTCAACAGTTGATATTTTAACACCTTCATGGCTTATTACATGTGTACATAGTATTAACTGGCAGTTTTTTCATCTGTGATTAATATATGTTTGTGAAAACATCAGGCGTGTCTTTGATTTTCTTCTTTGTCTCAGTAATTTATTCGATTAATTACTCGGCTGCTGCTGCTGCTGCAGGTACCTACTGATCAACCATGCGTAGCACTGGACATGGTGGGTGCAATTACACAGTCACCGGCTGCTTGAAGATAATATGCACCGAATGAAATGAAATTAAAAATTGTACCATAAAGAGAATGACAAATAAAGCACCAAATAGTAAACTAACGAACTAAAATAAAATCAGCCACATAATGGCTATGAGGTTTATAACATGAGTTTTGTCCGCTATTTGTAATATTTATTTATTTCTCGACAAATGTTAGTTGTTAAATGATTTTAATAGCGTTTGGTAACTGCAATTACAGCCACAATATCAAGATATTTTGACTCACCACAACGCAATTGTAATTGCGGTCACATAAGTGGCATTTTCTTGCAATTACTCATAATGTAAAGGTTTTTTGATTTACTATAACACAACCGCGACCGCAATTTAAAATCATAGTGGTTAGTATTGTTAGTTTTTGTTAACATGAAGATTTAAAATGAACCTTCAATCTCTCTTTTCTTCTTCTCTCCCTTCACTATTAAACCAACTTTATATCTTCATGTAATACTTGTTTTTAATTTGGCATATCTTGAATATTAATTTGAGGATGCTGAAGTTCAGTTTCTGTGATACCACCAGAGGTTTGCTGACTGGGAGGTTTTTTAATCTTGTAAACAGCTTTTCGCTTCATTTTTGTTTATTTTGGTCTTGGCTTTGTTTACAAGCTGCAACAATATTCGTATCTGGTTTCTTATAGCTCAGTCACGTCTTGTGCATTGCGCTTCTTAATATAATGTCATTTGCATTTTATAAAAAAAAAAAAACAAAACAAAATCGACAAAAGCTTAAATCATTGGAATTAATGTTGGTGCAACTTGGCGGTGGTGTTGATGTCAAATTAGATGTGGTTGCACCCCCTTTTTTATAGTTGCAATTGAAAAGATGTGGATGGTTTAGAGATCGAACGACAATTATTAATTAATAATCATTAGATCAGAAATGTCTCTGAATTATGAATATTACATGGTAGGATACACTATATTAGCATTATTTTTCTCTTCTCAAGGTCAGGGAAATTGGACAAACACTCCGAAAAGTAAAAGAAGAAAAAGAAATCTGACTAAGGTCTTTTTGAGTATATTTAATAAGAATTTTGAAGAATTTATAATTTTTTTTACTTATTTATAAATTATTTTGATTAAAATAAGTTTGCTTGATATAAGAACTTATTTTTCATAAACTTACTTCACGTAACTTATTTTCATATAAACAATAACATAAAAGTATCTGCTATAGTAATTATGTGGAAAAAAAACACATCTGTAAGAATAAATAACATTATTTTTCAACGTGATGAAATGAAGTGTTTAGAATTAGAGTGTATTTTAAATAATTAATTATATATAATTATTATAATCAAAATCATTTTTTTTATAAGTTTGTTGAAAAGAAATTTTAAAATAGTTAATTTTGTTTGGAGATAATTAAAAATTCAGATTTTATATATGAAAAAATCGTATGAGTGTGAAGTTGAAAAAAAGTTAGCCTTCTGCTGTTTACATCTCCCATTTTCCTAACTACACCCTTTATCTAGTTTACCTCTCAATTACCTATTATATCTTTTTTCTTAAAGAAGTACACCCTTTTTACTTTTCAGAAATATATTTTCAGAATTACATATGTTTATTTTGAAAATGTATCTCTAGAACTATGATTCATAGTTCTAGAGATATACTTTTGGAACAGATATATATTTTTCAATAAAATATAATCTAAGAATTAAAATGGTTGATGAGAAATTAGAAAAAAAGATAAACACTTTTATATACCCATGTTTGTTAGTTCTATTTTTATCTTATCATAAGTGTTTTTTAAATTCTAACTAACATGTTATTTTTATCTTATCTTTATTCTTTAAACCCTAATTTTTAACTAGTTTCACGATATATTCATTATATTATATTACATTTTCATCATTATCATACACTATTTTACATTTTCTTTCATATGAAAATGCTTTTCAAGGTACGTTCATCACTAACTTGAGGTTACACTGAATCATATGATGTAGACTTGGATTAGAAAATGAATGAACACACTTAAAGGAAAGAAACCATCGTCAAAAACTTTGCTTTGTAATTAAGATGTATAATATATGAAGTTAGCAATGAATGTACCTTGAAACGCAGTGCCACGTGAAGGAAAACATAAAATATTATATAATAATTATGAAAATACAAAATTATGTAATGAATATATGATGATGATAGTTTAAAATAAGGGTTTAAAGAATACTAATGATAGGATGAAAATAAAATTAACAAACATGAGTATAAAATAAACGTTTATAATATTCTTTTATTTCTCGTTAATCATTTTAATTCTTAAGTGATATTTTATTAAAAATATATACATATTTAAGAAATATATCTTTAGAACTATGATTTATAGTTCCAGAGATATATTTTTAGAATAGGTATATGTAATTATGGAAAGTCATTTTGAGGAAGTAAAAGGATATACTTCTTTAAGAAAAATGGTATAATGGATAATTGGGATGTAGAAATGGGGTACATGGATGTACTTAGTAAAAATCGGGTGGTAATAGATCCCAAAGGTTATTGCTATGCTTTTTATTCCAATTAATGACTTTTGATGTGGGCTGCTTTACTGGGCTTGCCCCTTGCTTTTGGTGCTTCTGTGTAATCTGTTCTGGTACAACCTCTACCCATTAATGAAACTTTTTGATTCGGCTGATAAAAGAAAAAGTTGAAAGGGAACAAAATTATTAAAAATATATGAGGATAACTTAGAGATAATATTTTGTAGGAGAAAAAAAACTATTGGAAAAAAATATAAGCTTCTACACCAAGATAGGTTCTCATGGGTACGTATGAACAATAAACATTTTTTTTAATACATTATACATATGATATAGGGCTGTACCAAATATAATTACATGTGATTTTTTCTTCAATTTCAACCAATGTCACTAACGTACGTGATAATTATTTATTTCAAAGAGTTTTTTTTTCTTCTGAAAATAAACAGTTGACATAAATAGATTTTAGTTGCCCCAAACACTCTTATGATGCTTTGTTTGGATGAGAAGTGAAATATAAAGATATAGGAATGATAGACGAGAAATACAATCAAATACATACAAATACACTGACAGATTTATAATTTTTTCTTAGTGGAAACAAGATATAATTTAGAGTTAATTATGATTTTGTCCTATTTTTTTTATAAATTTCAGTTTTAGTTCCTAAATATTGTTTTTAGTATTTTTGGTCTTTACACTTTTACTTTTTTTATGTTAATGATTTAGTCTTAACTATCAAGTAATAATATTAATTGATGATATAATATTCACCTAGTAGCATAGTGACTTGTTACATTATCACGAAGTTTGATAGAACAATCAAA
>PYAF01004402.1:358735-420567 GCA_007407185.1 Glycine tomentella | reverse complement strand
ATCATTAATACTATCTCTCTTTATCTTTTAATTTTTTATTATTGCAAACTCTCTTTTAATTAGAAGTATTTCGGTCTAAATATAATTAATGCAAAAGATTTTATGAATTGAGTTTTATACAAAAGAATCAAATATTAATTTTAACTCACGTCTTATAAATAGAATCGAAGAGAGTATAATAGTATATAAAATTTGACTAACATACAAATATGAATTTAGTTTATATATATAATCTTAAATAAGATTAGTTTATTTTCAAAACTTAATATTTGAACCAGGATGGGGATCAACTTAATATTTTCTCATTAATAATAACAATTTAACTTAATATTTTAATTATGTAATATATTTTTAGCCTTAAATAAATACAGATTTATCCTAAAAATATGACGGTGGATCCACTTTTACTGATCTCAGCTAGTGACATATGCTAAGCCTGTAAGCCAGACCAATTTTTATTTTCTTTTTGTTGGAACGAATGGGCTAAAAGCCCAGACTAACAACTGCAAATACAAAAATTAGAAGCTAAATCGCCTACGAGATTGCCCAGAATGAAGTTGGGTGCTTGATCTTATACAATCAACTCTTGAATAATACATTGTAGACCATGCTTATCAAGTGTAGTATTTTTTTTCCCACATGCTTACCAAGTGAATTTGCTACTAGTAATATTTCTCTCTCTATTCAATTTCTACCATAGATTCTGAACATTTTAAATTTTTAATGACTTAGCAGTAGCGTTCCAGAGGGTAGCATTCATTAAAAAATTGAACTGCCAATCAAGAATCAGATTCAAATGCGAGTATTTTACTATAATAGAAAAACGACTATACAAAAAAAGAAAAAAAGCACTTTCAAGAAAATGAAATGATTCCACCTAAAATACATTTATTTAACGATGTTTCTTTACGATAGATGACGGGAATATTTGGATAACGGTCTTATATTTAGTTGAAACGTAACAATATAAAAATGTTGCTGTGGTGTAGTGGTTATCACGTCAGTCTTACACACTGAAGGTCCTCAGTTCGATCCTGGGCAGCAACATTAATTTCATTTGGTTTTGTGATATGTGTTAATGTATTATTTAATTGATTTTTATATTAACAATTTTTGTTTGATAAAAATAAAGATAGGTTTTGAGACAAAATAATCTAGGGTGGATTTATGGGATATTTATATCCAAATTAATAAATATTAATAAATTTAGATTGGTTTGAATTTCGCAAAATTGTTGAACACTTGAATCGAAAAGTGTTTTTTAGGATTTGAATAAAACAAGTAAAAATCCTAATTAATAGATTTTTGGTTTTTTTTTTTATAAAAAAAATAGGTTCAGATTGATTTGGGCTGAATAAGGTTTCATATGCCCAATTCCAATTGATATAATTGAGTTTGCAATTTTAAAATCATAAGTGTAGATTTATTTGAATTTCTCAAAATTGTTGACAACTTAAATCAATCAGTCAAAATCATAGAATTATATAAAATCAAAAAATTATAAATTTTTTGAAGCAATGGAGTTACTAATTCATAATCTGACATAAATTTTATTCTCAATTTTACAACTTTTTTATAAATTCATTACACAATATTTTCTCATAAAAAACATAGGTTCAAATCAAATTGGTTTGTGCTAAATCACGTTTCAGGTGTCCAATTCCAGTATTTGAATTCATATCATTGGATCTATAATTTTAAATATAAGTCAAATTGATGATATGATTCAAACTGATATATTCGTTTGTGTTGATTAATTGACAAAAAATTATCAAATAATGTAATAGTATAGTTTATATTAGTTTAATTTAATATCTCTCCATTAGAATATCCAATAGTAAAACTATAATTATATACTATTTTAATTATTTTAATTATTTGTATCAAATTTTATCAAAAGTAAACAATTTTTGCATTAATGGATTTTAAAAATTAAGTTAAAAGTGTTTCTAACTGATTAATAATATAAAATTCTTTATAGGGACAATGTATTAAAATTAAGTTCATAATTTAAATCTGACAAATCATAGTAAATGGAAAAGAAAGAAAGAAATTTAAAAAATAAAACAAACAAAATAATAAATATATAAAATGTGAACAAAATTAGTATTGTGTAACATCGATCCTACTCTCTTATATCTCTCACCTTCACCCCATTTTTTTTCTCTATCTTTCTCTACTTTTTTTTCATACCACATATAACATTTGTCATTTTTCTTTCTACCTTTTGTTTATGATTTTTCGAACAAAATTGTGTTCACAACAAGCATCTCGAAGGTTTGAGTTATCCGATCCCTTGTTTAAACATTATACAGTTGCCGTTATAATTGCTTGCGATTCCAGCTAGCCACAGCAGTTCACAAATCCTCTAGTACTAACATATTCGAACTCAATTTGATTTATGGTTTGCATAAGGGTTTTGTCAAATTCTTTCAAAAGGCTACTTTGCTGACAAGTGAAAATAGCACCATGCATGTGTTCGTGTAAAGTGTTGATTGCTACATCCAC
Source organism: Glycine tomentella (assembly GCA_007407185.1). Lineage (NCBI taxonomy): Eukaryota > Viridiplantae > Streptophyta > Magnoliopsida > Fabales > Fabaceae > Glycine > Glycine tomentella. Next base: position 418,059 of record PYAF01004402.1, on the reverse strand, counting down.
AACTTTTGTGAGCAATGTTCAAATCTACTCATTAGGTTCTTTTCACTGTATAACTACCATTAATTTGCAGCCATGGAAATTAAGCTAATTAACCAAACCCAAACCAGTGAGGTAGATCTTAGGTAGCCATATTCCACGAAGTAAGGACTACCACACTATAATGAAAAAGAAGGAAAATTAAATCTACATTTATTAATTGTTCCGTCGCTAGCTGGATACCAAACTCAATTAGTAATAAACTAATAATGATCATGGTTTGGTTATGATATTTTTGAACCTAATCATGTTGATGCTCAATATACTAGATAGATGATTAAGCAAGAGAAGCAATAACTCGGTTGAATGGAAATTTGTTTAACCCTAATAACACAAATAGAAATGAAGGCAATGCCCATTTTTGGACATGGGCTAGCTTGCAAAGTAGGGACACATAGTAAACCAACTCATGCATTCGAGGATTTTGTCTGTATCTTCAAAACCGTGAACCAATTCTACTACAATATATAAAGCAAATTAAAAAGGATAACAACTACACAATTAATCCATGCTTCAGTTTGGTTGAGTACTTTCCAACACAACTTATATGCTCCCAAGTTATTCAATCACAGCCATTCAGTTGTTGAGGTTGGAAGGCACGGCAAACCACTTTAAGATAGGAAAATTCTTATTCACTCTAATCTTTGTGCAAATCAGATTGTGATATATATGTGGTAGAACAATTAAATGTGAATCACCATATTAACTCTGACGTAGAATTTAAATCGTTAAATCACAACACTCTAATTTTACGCAAGAGAAGAAGTGAAAATGTCAATGTGTTGTATGTACTACACATGTCATTTCTGTGGTGTGGGTGTGTTTTATTATCTAGAACTAGAAAGAAAATTGTTTGAAAATGATGTGATACAAAATTACAAATATCGTGGGAATATCATAAATGATTAAAATAATAGTACTCAAAATACTCGTTATTCCTCTTTTTCCTTTTTTTTTTTCTACTGAAAAGGACATGGACATCTCATCATACCAGGCCTTGTCTCGCCGTGACTGGTAACCGAGGAATATTGAGACTAAAACCATTTGAAGCACAAACACGCAAAGAAGCAAAGTGAAAAACTTATTACAGAAACATGGCTTATATTTTGGGTTCATCATACACAATGGGTACATAAAAATCTGGGTTCTGTTTTTATTTGAAAAAAAGGGGACAAAAATTGATATTTGCGTGTCCTGATAATATGGCGAAGTTCGTGGCAATATTGGTGAAATAATTGAAGAAATGTTTGAGTGACCAGAAATTAGGATAGGCCTAATTAACAAAAGAAGCAAAGCAATGATTAATTATTATAGTATTAGCGTATAATGAAGTTCCTTTTAGAGTGTAATGAGAATATTAGTATAATATAATAATTTATAGAGAGGAGAATATGTGATGGAAGGAACTTCCCAACCTACATGTGCTAATGTCAATGAGTGATCACTTCTTTCCGATTTTCTTATGCATTCGGACACCTCACGCAACGTATGTGTCCACATGCTTCGCTTACCAGCATTCACCAAAACGTGCGCATAACTAACTTTAGAGTTTAGATAAGTGGGCTAGTGTAAGTGACTTAAAAAGTCTTCTATCTCTATGTCTCACCGTATAATACGTGTCGACATTTATGCCCTTGTGTCAGGCTAAGCCAAATTAGTATACTACCATTTTATGTATGTACCTCTATTCTAATAATTTTGTTATTTTTCATGGAAGAGAAAAAATAAAAATGATGTCATTTGTTGGGTCCTTTTCTCATCTTCATTATGTGAACTACATAAATAAGGCTGAAGTTTAGTAACTAGAAACTAGAAAGACAGATAAAGAGTATGGTTTATGGGTCCAAATAGTGGACCATAGTATAGCTCCTAATCAAACGTTTGTGGTGTGAGAGTCAGCGGTATCTTTCTTGGGAACATCAACTTTTGTATGGGCTGGAACTTCCATGACATAATCACAAAGCTAGCCAACTATTCATTTTTCAAATTATCTATAAAAATATAAAATTTAAACAAGTTTAATCTAGTGATGTTTGATTTTTTTTAATTACTTGCAAAATAAGAACTAAAAGGTGGATAATTAGGTGAAATTGTTATGCTTACTATGTTAGAAGAGGGGCAGTGGACCTGGAGACACATATAGAAACAGTTGGTCCTATGAGTGGATTTTAAAATAATTGAGTACTTTGCTAGCTAATGGCACAGTGACATTTTTGAAACTTTGTTACTTTAATTTGCTAATTCTTAATAGTAAATGAAACAGCGTGAGAGTGCGGCAGCTAGAGTAACGTAAGTGAGAAGAACTGAGGAAGACAGAGACTGAAAGAGAATATCTTTCAAGTTTTAATAATTAAAGAAATTAATAATAATATTAGTAATTAATAAAAAGGAACACAGAGGAAGCCTATTCCATGACTTTTGGTTGTGGTGAACTGGTGATGGTGCAACCAAACCCTAGGCAATAGGCATGCCACTGCTCCATCGATCTCCTCCTCCTCTTATGCCTCTCTCGTAAAAGAAACATCCTAACTAGAATAAGATACAGACCCAAAACATTAAAATTAATAAAAAAGAGGGAGAGAGAAAAAAAAAAAAAAAAGATATGAAGATGCCGTATGACTCAATATCACTTTTCGTGAATGAAAGGCAACCATGAACACTAACCACTTACTTACTCAAAGTATTCCAAAACTTGAACAAGTAGATCATCCAAATGGGAAATTATTAATAAACCGAAAAAATAATCCAAAGAATCGATAATTAAGAATAATTGTAAATTAAAATAAAGCTAAATAATTCACAATGATCATTGATCAAATAATATAACTCCCCCCTCTCCATCTAATTCCCACCCTGGCTTCTAATAATGGCATCCCACCAAAGCCGGAGCAGCCGACAGCATCATAGAATTCGGATTCGCCGGAAACTGAAACTTCGAGTCCCGGAGATCGTCCTCCGGCGCCGGAAGGTTAAGATCCAACTTTAGAACATTCCGAGGCTTAACATCAACAGCACCATCAGAAGTAGTAGTAGTTGTTGTGGTTGTTGTATGAACAATATTGTTATTGTTGTTAGATGCTCTATGCCTCCTCATGTGACCACCCAATGCTTGCCCTGATGTGAATTCTGACCCGCAGATGGAACACTCATGAATCTTGGACTTGTTGCCATGGAAATTTAAACCAGCCTTGTTAATGCCACACCCTAATTGAAGGGAGACAGAAGGGCTAGTAATATTCTTCATGTGACTTTGTTTTGCTTCTTCAAAATTAAATAGTGACAAAGACGAAGTTGGTAGTGGTAGTGGTGGTGGTGGCAATGATAGTGGTGGTGATAACGACTTTTTCTCCTCAACCTTGGGCTTCTTGTGACTTGCCCTATGGCCACCTAGTGCTTGAAAAGAAGAGAATGTTCGGTTGCATGTTTTGCACTCATAAACATAGAAATTATCAACTTTGGTGCTACCCTTCTCTGTCTTGACATCAACACATAGGTCCTTGTGATGATGAGGAGGGTCCCCTCCTACTCTTCCTTGTGCTAGGAGAATCAAACAATTAGCCATGTCTTCCTCTTCCTCCTCAAAGGTGGTGGATGAAGACGATCCACCACCACCGGCAGAAGCACTCGAACAGCTAGATGTCACGACGGTGGTGTTAGCAGTGACAGCGGTGGTGATAGTGGTAGCAGCGACAACAGCACAAGGAGACAAAGGCCTCAAGCGCCGCTTTGTGCGCTTGCCTTTGGCTATGTTGGTGGCATCATTGTTGTTACATGAGACAAGCTCCTCCATGTCCATTTTTGACAACATTAGAGAATCCTTAATGAATCCTATATGGTATTAAACAAAGACAATCAAACAGTGAAGTCTATGAATATTGAATTAATAGTACAGAGTGACGAGTTTGGATGTGCAAGAAAAGATAGATATAGTACTAATAGTAATAGTAGAGAGAAAGAGACACGGACATGTAGAATTTATATGGAGGAAGGAGTGTGTGAACAGGTTTTATAGATACATATATATATTGGTAGTGAATGGGCAACAAGAGAGAGGGGTTTGTTATATGTTACACAGTAGCTACTCTCAAATAGTCAGCCACCCAAAATCTTCCTTGCTTTTCCAACCTTGAAGTGTTGCTAACAAGAAAAGTTCTTCTGTTTGGTCACGCGCCTTTCAGAGAGCGTGGCTTCCATGCTTCAATCATGACCACACTTTTTTTTGCCTCTTTTTCTGTTTTACTGTTGCTATTTTTCTTTTTCTTTTTCTTTTTTGTTTATTTTTATGATGATGATTATGATGTTGCCCAGGGTGGGAGTGCTTTTTACGAAATTCTATTTTATTTTTCCTCAAATTTGTGCCCGAGCATAGCACACTGTTTCGACACCACAGTACTGCATGCGTATGATTCATCAATGATTAAACATGCTCTGTATTTTGTAATTAATGAGAAGGATCGAGCATGTCATTTGTGTATTTGTTTTTAATTTTTTATATCTTGCGAGTGGCCAGGATTAATTAATTACGTACTCATGGAAACGTAAGATGGAGATTAGAGGTTGCTAAATTCGATTTAATTTAGCTAATTGTTAACTGCTTTTTAAGAGCGTTGAAGAAAGAAATGCTGTTATTAAATGTTAACACTCTAACGCAATAAGGTTGACGTAACCGCAGAAAGTTTGTGTGGTTTACATAAATTCTTTAGTTTAAACCTTTACACAAGAAAAGTATGTTAATGTTCTGAGTCGGTTTCACTTTCTTCTTTATGAGGAGTGCTAACACATTTTTCTAATATATTTTTACTTATTAAACATGTTTATCAAAAACTACAAATCAGGAAAATGTTTATTAAACATGACAAGAGACCTGCAAAATTTTGTAATTATTACAAAAGAATATGTTAGAGGATATATTCTTAGCATTTCTCTCACTTAAACTATTATTTAGGTCAACTAAAGGGAGGGGTAAGAACTTACACAAACCCATTAAAGCAAGCATGACACGTTAAAACTTAAAAGCATGTCATACCGTCATTTAGTTCAGTTTCAAAGAAAAGTATTAATCTAGATGGAGTGATTAGAGATCCGGTGGCTTTCAAGCAAACACTCCTTTATATTATATTATATTATATTATACTATATTATATTATATTATATTATATATATATATATATATATATATATATATATATATATATATAAGCAGTCCAACAAAAAAAGAAAAGGACACGAGTAGCATGTGATTAAGTAAAGGATTCGGTTAAGAACTATGGAGTAAGGAGGGTATATGTAGCCTACAAGTATATGACATAAGCATTATAGGAGGGTTCCTACTTTGAGTAGAACTACCTTTGATTAAATTGCTTTTTAGTTAAATTTAATCTTCTGCTTGAAGGTGTGTAATTCTAGTACGTGCACAACACCTACGACCTTTAACATTTTTTTTCTAACACTTAATAAAAATATTTTAAGAAACTTTTGACAACATTTTAAAAATGTCATTAAATTATGAATAAATTTTACTAAAATGATTTTGTGACATTTTATCAAGATATTCACATAATTCATGTTATTAATGATTTTTGTAACTTTTTTATTTTAGTAATATGAAATATATGTAATATTTAATAAAATGTTGCAAAAACATATTAGTAATATTTATTTATAATTTTGTAATATTTATTTAATGTTATCTAAGATTTTTAACAATATTTTTATTAAATGTTAAATAATTTTTTTTTGTTAAAAATCACATGTGTAATGTGTAATGATGGTGTGTATTGGTGTTATTGGGTTTTGTTTTCTGAACAAAGGGGTGGTTTGGTTTATCTATTTTATGTAAGGAACGGTAATTGCATCTTGAATTGAACACATCGATCTTGTGCTTCAATTCAAGCATTTCTCTTTCTCGATAATATTTTAGCTTATGAAAAAAGAAAAAGAGAATCTTCTGCTTAAAGGTTTGTCGAGAACTTGAGGTTGCAGCTAATCTGTCATAATAATCATCATTTATTGCGAAACCAAATGTTAATGATTCCATGCCTAATGGGACTTTTGAAAGCTAGTGTAGTCATGGTTTAGTTTGGTTTGTAAAGTCTGTCACCAAAAAAAACGTTTGGTTTATTTATTTATTTTTTTTTGTACAGAAAAAAGTTTGGTTTGTAAAGAAGATGTTACTTCATTATCAACGAAAATATTGTGCCTTACAAAAGGCCATTACATTGTGTAATAGTACGAGCTTCTTTAATTTTATTTGTTTTTTTTTTCTCTCCTGATGGGCTACGCATTTTGTGCAATTTTGTACCGTTTTGAATATATGCTTTAGAAAAAATGCTAATAAAAAAGTTAGTTATGAAAGATATTTTTTTAGCGACCTCACAAAATAAATCTGTTAGCATAATGTTCACTTAATAAAAATTAATATATCAATACAGACAATAAATGTTAAAAAGTATAATGCATATCTATAACAAACATACCATTTAACAACTAATATACAAAATAGATACGTATCACATGTGCATCATATTAAATCATATTATTAGACTAACCTCACGTTAATGTTTATATCAACTAGTTGGTAGATCCGTGCGATGCAGATAAATATATTTTTAATTCTTTTTTGATCAATTTTTAGAAAATTAATTGTAATTATAATAAATAAAATGTCAATTATAAGAATTAATAAAATTTGAAATATATTACTGAAAGATAAAAATAAAGTTAAAAGAAAAAGTGACATCCATATAAACATTACTTTTCTTAGTCAATATAACTTAAATGCTTATATTTTTTTTATATATGCTTTCAATATATTATTATAATTTTAATATTTATGCAACACATATAATGATAGATAAGCTAATCATGTTATTAATAGCTTTTGATATAGCAACAATTCTTAAATGGTGTAGTTAAAAAAGGTAAAAATTCATAAAAATTGAATCAAAATGTAAATGAAATATATAATAATAATACAAAAAATTAATTAATAGTTAATATTATAATATCATGTTAGTGATTTAACAATTGACGTTTTTTTAACAATCAACGCCCTAAAATTAGTTGTAAAATTTATGATTGAATCAAAATCTTAGATTTTAAAAAATAGAAGGTCTCTCTCTCTCTATATATAAATAAGTTAAAATTATAGATCGAGTAAAATATGAGACTAAGTATTTTATACAAAACTAAAAGAGGAAAAGGAAAAAAAAAAACTGTGCCATTTGGAATCAAGGGTGGTTAAGAGCGCAATTGGGCATGTATACTGTTTTCCTTTTATTAGTATAGGTTAAAGACTCCATGAGAGCAAGAGGTTGAAGCATTTCATTCTAAGGGAGTGGTCCAGCAATATTGCCTTAATAAAATGTTAGTTACAGAGAAGTGGATCTCAAATCATTTACTTAATCGTCTTTACTAAGACGTGGTCCACTAGTTGGTGAGCAATATACTACCCATTAATGTGTAATGCCATTCAAAAGAAGAATAACACACCACTATAAAATCAACAGTGTAAGGAAAAAAAGTTCTTCGTCGGTAGATGTATAGTTCACTACAACTAAGGTCTTCAAATCACTGCATTTGGTGTACGTATCTACTATAAATCAATAGTTTTATGTGTATCATGGCACTAATACGTACTATTGTCTATTGATGTCCTAGTGGGATCAATAGAGAAGACCCTTTTCACTCTTGACATTATCTTTAAAAAAAATAAAAACTCTTGACATTATTACTGTTGTACGTGCTAGTTAGTTCCAGTTGGTGTGAGGATTTGTTAATTTGCTGGCATATAGATCTAAAGTAGTCCATTATCGGGTTCATGTACCGTTGACCCACATCTTAAGATCATGTTATAGCTTATCCATATACTAATTAATTTGTAGTTGCACAAAGACCAAGCAAGTTGGTTGGATCAAATAAATTCTTTATTTGTAAATATACATTTTTTTATTGAATTTGAATCCTTCCGTAAATAACAAAATGAGTATTCTTATTTATTTTTTAGGTATAGACAATTCTATTTGAGTAATTTTATATTATTATAAGAGTCAAACTTTGTTATAGTCATATTTTAATAAATGATCGGCCTCAATAGTAATAAATTCGGGTTGTTTAAGCAAATGATCGAGAGTTTGAATCTTAACTAAATTATTAAGATATTCATTGCAATTATCTCATTTATATGTCTAAAGAACTAAAGAAACTAAGATAGTCATATGAAACAAGGAAGATTGATATCTTCACATTTACCTGTGATTTTCAATTCATGCTCGTGTAATTAATTAGGATATCAATTAATACTTGTCGCAAAGAAAATAATTGAGAATTGTTGGAAAATCACTGTAATTGGGATCACCCCTAATAGTTGTGGGTAAAAGATGGGTATGTTGAAATTTCACATTATAACTAATAATTGCAAATATCAAATAACATGTTGAAGTCTCAAATTATCTAAAGATAAATAGTGTGAATATAGAAATATATAAATAAAGAGCAATTCTCACCACCAATTTATAAGATTGAGTAAAACCTAAAACTCACATTGTTATAAGAATAATATATTACCTATTATAAAACTAAATATGGTGACTGCAGCCACACTCTTGATGAAAAGATAGAATAAACTTAAAAGAGAAGGTCACTGTTAGGAGAAACTCCTATTAAAGAAACATCTGAATTTTTTTAAATTTTTTTTTTATAATCCTATTCGAGCCAATAATATACATAATTATTTTTGTAACATTTTTTTAAAAAATTTTAGTTAGTTCTTTTTAAAAACCTTCTATACTAACTTTCGTACAAGGTTCAGTAAATTCATTCAATCATATCTAACTTTCAAAGGACATTTAAAACTTTTTCCCATATTGGATTAATTAATACCAAATATTTTTTCTAATACAATTCTTCTAATTTTGGGGGGCAAGTTTTTTCTGAAAGATCTTTTCTTTTTTTTTTTTTCTTTTCTGATGCATGCACTTCTGCCACCGTCCACCAACTATACTAAAGTACATGCAACTAACGGAGAATTAATCAGCGCCCTCCTTACACTACAGAGTGATGTATATGTAAGTGGAATGCATTTTGTAGCAGCCAGTGGAGAAGGTTCAATGTACAGTGAAGTCTTGTGAATGAAAAGAATAGAAATTATCATCATGCAAAAGGACGGCAGATTCTTAGCGTAGCAAATTAAATGTGGTAAGTTGTTTTGTGTGAGGCACGTAACGTGAGGATTGGATACTGCCATAACCTGCTAGTGACATTTTTTTCGTATATATATATATATATATATATATATATATATATAATTAAAATTGCTCTGTTCTTACCTCCACCATTACCTTTTTTAAAAAGAAAAAAGAAAATATTAATTAGTGGAAGAAAAAAACAAAGCAAGAAAGGGATTAGAAGAAAGGGGAAGAGGTGGTGGTTTGGAAAGTACACAATTCTTCCTTATCCCTTGCCTACTCCACTTGAGATGACTAGGCAGCCTTTTCCTCCAAAGACCATGCTTCAATATTTAACAATTTCAACTAATTCGGCGTAACTTGAATTTTTCTTATGAGCAAATTAACACTTTTTTTTTTATTTCACATGCTAATTAAAGAAATAATTTTGTCACTACTCACCAAAAGAGTAGTATTAAACTGGTTTGTTTAAATAAATTGTTGAATTCAAGTTTTGTAAATAAAAAAATATAATTATAAAAAGAAAATCTTGTTAATAATGGTCAAGTTCTTTTATAAAGATTAATTATCGATAAAATTAATAAATATTTTGTACCCACATTTAGATGATAATAAAACTAACATATTTTTTCTTCTATAAGAGTAAAAAAAATTAGAATCCAAGTCAAATGAAAATACGATAAACTTATCTATTAGGAAAAAATATATATATATATAAAAAAAAAAAGATGGGTCATATTTCCATCTTTCGTATGATATCGTGGTATCCTCCTATTTACCTTAATGAGATGAAAGGACTGCTCAATTGTCAACTAGTGAGTTCTCACTTTCAGGAGTAGAGAAAGAGAGTGAGCAAAAGAGACATTTCCTATTGGTTACAAATAATTTCAGGTCGTCATTTTATCTAATTTGCATAATTTGTAAATAAAAGTAGAGAACAAATAATTGGGGTACTGGTGAAGTGGGGACTGTTTAAGTTTATGTGGAACTCATATATAAATATTTAAGTGATATAAATAAACAAGAGACACTAGATAATAGATATTACACACACTACACTAGCAATTAGCACAGGACACTGAAAGTAGTGGACTTAATACTCCAACTCCACTTTAACAGTTCACACTTCACTCAAGGGGAGAAGCTTTTTGAACCACTCGTAATTAGAACAAACAAGTTGGTTATAGCTAAAACACCTAATTAATATTATATATTAAAAGAATTGTTTGTATTAAAGGGTAGGAGGAATATATTTAATATATAAATATGAATAATTAAGATTAAAGGTTATTTAATTATTACATATAATTACTAAAAAAATTACATGATTTCATAATTTAATTTTAATCCTTTATAATTATATATGAATGAATGCGACTAAATAATTTATATAACGATAAAGTATAAGACTTTTACTTTATCATTAAATCATAAATAATTAAATATAATAAGTTTGTTAATTTTTATTATAATTATTTAAAAATAAATTTATCATAATTTTTATTAATTAATAATATAATTTTAATAGTGTGTTGAAATTAATCTCTATTTATATATATATATATATGTATTTTTTTTTTTTGGTGAGCAATGAACGGACTATATTATATATATATATATATATATATATATATATATATATTTAAAACAAAATAAATAGAATTAGTATGGCAAACGCATGCTGCATGCGACTGAAGTGAAGACGGTGATAGGCCCAAAACAATCCACTTGATTTTTTTTTTCTTTTTTGGGAAAAATAACCACTTCAGTAGCATAAATGCATAATTGTCAACTTTTCGTAGTTTTCCTTTTTCCTCTGGGATAACAAAAAAAAATGCTTTTATTGCTAGTTGCAGAATGGTCTTGAAGTAATTCTGAGCCCTCGTGGAAGATGCTACAATTATTTTTTTTCCTCTTAATATGTCGCAGGAGAAATTATCGTGCTAATAAATTGTTTGGTCGCGGATATTTGTATTATGATATGTGGAATGACGATCATATTGTGGGAGAATAAATATTAAAAAAGAAATGTCACATACCCCAAAAAATGCATAATTAATATTGTGTTTAGATAATAAAAGGTAAAACTGAAATTTAATTTTAATTAAATTCAAAATACTATATATCACCTTATTGCTTGTTTGAATGTATCCAAGTTCAGATCTCTAAATAAGATTTTAATTTGAGTTTTATAAATTAAAAAAATCATGATTTTAAAAAAAAGTATCTCACTGAATATCATAATAATCCAAAAAAAAAAAATATTTATTAGAATATTAAATATGAACATTGCTCTAATGGCCAGAGGTTTAGACATTTTATATAAAATCTTAGATTCAAAAACATTATTGTTACTATTATGTACAAAAATATATTAAATGCAAAAACTTTAACGTCACAAAATTGATAGAGAATTTATTTTCAAGTAAAACAAAAAGATTTCAAATAATGCTTAAAATGGAATAACTTAAAAAGGTTTATCTTCCATGATCTTATTATGATTTTTTTCACCCTTAGAGAGGGAAGGAATCACAAAAAAAAAAAAAAATAGAGGAAGGAAGGAGAGAGAAAAACAACTACAACATTGTCATTTTGTTTGACTGTTCCATAAATAAATATGATTTAGTAGTTATCAACAATTTTTTAATAGTTTATAACTTTTTCGAAATACTACTTAAAGTAATAGTTTTAAAACTCTAACTTTTAACTTTTTATATTTTATTATTTTTTTATCCTTAAAATATTTATTCAATCTCCTTATTACTCTTTTTAAATATGTCATTTTTTATTTTTTAGCTACATTTTATTGATCATTTATGATTTTAAATTAATTTAAAAGGTTCTAGCTATTTTTTCAACTTCCAAGAGATTTTTTGGATAATTTTGCTGAACATAGCCTTTATCTCTCTTCTCCACTCTCACCCTCCTCTCTTTCACACCTCTTTTTATCCTTATCTATTAACAAATATAATTTTTAGTAATAAGATACAAAGTTATACTTATATTAATAATAAAAATATTAATATTTTTTATATATGAAACAATATTTCCATAGTTAAAGATTATGTTAAAATTATATATTGGTCCTTAGTATGCAATTGCTTTACATTTTCAAAGAAAACTTTATCACTTATAATAATTTTACTCACCCTAGAGATTGGAACAAGATTGACTCTTATGGAGGATCCTTTGGTTTCTATATATAAAAAAATATATTTTAAAGTTAGAATATCAAGACCTTAATATTCAATTTTGTAGTTATCGATTATTATTTATGAAAAATGATATATGTAGTTAATTTGTATTTTTGCAAAATTTCTCATTTCAAAAGTTTTTTTAAGAATTAATTAATGTTTATGGTTAGTAAAATTTTATACTAAAATTTCAATTTTAAAACAAATATAGTAAAAGCATTTTTCACACATATGATATATATTGAATTATTTTATCCAAATAAAGAATTAAAAATATAAAAAAATAAATTACTTTATTTAAATGAAATATTTAAAATTGAAAAATTATTTTTTCATACATTTTAAATTTCCTAAAATTTCAAAATTCTTCATCGAAACACAGTCTAGCTTACAATAAAGAGAAAAATAAAAATTGTCACTTCTTAGACATTACAACTAGTACTGGTGCAAGTGAAATTAGTTTGGCATTGCTTGTCTCAAAAGCCATGAGAAATGGTGCAAAGAAAACCAGTAAACCTAATACTCACTCCAGTTCATGACGGTAAAGACAAGGTAGTTTGTGCAACTAAGCATGAAACACCTTGCATCATCCCTTCATTTTATTCAATGTTTCGGTTGGTAGTGAAGCAAACCTGCTTTGACAACATGATCGTAGTTTAATAGATTCTATACAAGCATATCTGTAAAATATATATGTTCTATACTAATCATTTGCCTAAATAATTATAAAAACAGATAAAGAGGTAAAATAATAATTTCTTTACTAATATGAAAGGGATTTCCAAGATTTGATATCCATTTTTAAATGACTAAAAACTTATAAGTCAAAGATTTGACAAGCAGCGGTTTCGATCAAGTTGATTTTTCACAGTGTGCTTCATTTTCATTGGGCTTCTTTTCTAACAAATAATCACTTTCGTAATTTGCTTTATTATTACGAGTAAATAGTACACTAATAATATACAAAAATTAAACTCAATTAATATATTTTCAAAAATTCATAAAATAAGTCTTTTCTCCCCCTTATCCCCTGTCATATTTTCACACACCCACAGAAGTCACAAGGGGCCTCCTTGGGGTACTAACTATTTTAGTATTTTTAGAGAAAATACTAAATTCAAGCTTCGTATTCTTTTCTTCTTTCGTCATTTTTTTTATTTTAGTTCTATTTTTCTCTTTTTTCCTATTTTCGATTTATTATTGAGTTCATTTATCACCGACTCCAATTAACTTGAGTTAAAGGTGCTGTTGATGTTGATATTGTTGAAAATGAATGGAAATTAATATAAATGAGTTGTCGATTTAAAAAAAAATTATAATTAAGTTATTATAAAAAAAAAAACCTTAATATTATCGGAACACCAAATAGTTGTTTGTAACTTGGTATAACCTTGCTATTTGTTTGGAAATAAAATTTCTTGTCTCATAATTGACTGTACATACATAAAATTTGACAAATAAAAAATTGAAGATAATTTAATAAAAAAATATATATTTTTAGTCCTTATACTTTATAAAAAATCTTGTATTTTACCATCAAACATTTTAGTCATCAAACTTTTAAAAATTAGTGCTTTTAATCCTTCAGGATAGACAATATTAATATTTTTTTTATCAAGTGACAATTTTTTAAATGTTTAGGAATCTAAAATATTTGAGGGTGAAATACAAGAATTAAAAATATATTTACATCATTTATATGTTTTCTGAAAGTCTTTCTAACATTATTCATTTATTCCATTAACTTATGAGATGAAATTAAACTTAAGATTAGCGTCGTTATTCTTTCTCTATCTATTAAAAGTGTTCATGATACTTCTGCATGTCCTCTTCACACGCAGCAGAAAAAAAGACAGTCTCACAGTCTCACACGGCCACTTCATGCAGTTAGGCGCTCAATAATAATAAGTGAAAACTGGAATCAAAGAAAAAGGTTTCAATCTACATGTCTACTATTGATTATTGAATGGTGGAGGTTATGAGATCAATGAACTCAATTGAATGAAAGTTGCACAATTGGAAAGTGGAGACAAGAGGGTCACGGTTCAGCAAATTCAACCCTTTCTTTGAACGAAAATGACTCGGTGCCAACTCAACCTTATGTTAGGTTTACTGCTTCCAGAGAACACAACTATTTCACTACTCCCTTAGCTACTATATACTTTAATTTCTCACGCCTACCTCGTGAGCAAACTTTTCCATCAAAATTTCACCACATCTTCTAACTGCAAGTGCAAACCAATACCCATACTTAATTTCACAATAACACAAACATAAGTACTTAACCCAAAAGGAGAAAGAAAGAAACTGCCATACCAACTGCCCTAGCCTCCTCTACTTAATTTCCAAAGCCATACGTACATCCATTCAGTCTGAATAACTTTCACCACACGTATTTATAGAAGAGGAATTTAAAATAAATTTAATCAATTTTTTTCGTGTAACTTTTCCATCAACAGTACTCCATTGTTTTGGTTTAGCCAATAATTTTGAATTCTTAATATACAAGTGCATTAAATATTTAAAAAAAAGAATTTTGTCGCTTACGATGATTATATGACTCATGTAGGATTGTCTCCATACATGATTATTGTGGTTGCATAAAATAAATAAACAAACTTACAAAAAGCCTTTTATAATAAATTAAGAATCAAATAATTATCTCAATTGAAAAATTCCCGAAAACTAAAAAGCTAATCCAATCTAAGCTTAGCACCCTTAATTTGTTGCTCTAGCTATCATAATCATACATATGAATAAGGTTGGTGCATTTGAGGTTAGGGTGCCTCACATGAAAATTTTCTTTTCAAACACAATATAGTGTGAGTTACATTTTTCAAAGCAAAATTATACGAGTACAAAAGCTAGAGTTACCGCTAGGTGTATTTACCGGTGGATATACCTAATTGTAGGTTGCTTCTGTTCTGTGCCCAACTGCTAACTACAAGAAGTTGTTACTTGCATTGTGATAGTAGTCGTCACTCATAATTAATAATGAAGAAAGGAGTTAGATGAACCTTTCAAAGCAACAATATTTAATTATGCTAACAGAAGCATTCTTAAGCCACAAAATCGGCAGTTCTTCAGTATAAGTATGATAGTAATAGTAATAAATAATATATAGAAAGAATACATTCCACGTGTAGATTTAATTATGTATAGAGAAAAGTTAGGTGGGGGCTAAAAGTGGAGTGGCTTGTGAATACATTTGGATTTATTTCCTCTTTTTTATTTATTTCAGTTTCTTGTTTATTTTTCTCTTTACATATATCTCTTTTGAGTTGACATTATCATGCAAGAACAATCTCTAGCTAGACTCTAGACGTGGAACACATGATGTATCAAATCAAAATTAAGTTTGGATATACATGTTAACTAAACATGATAGCTATATACTGGTAAATAGCAAAAAATAAAATAAAAAAATTGGAGGGAGAACTTTGTTGCTTGTGATGGACCTACCTAGTTCCCGTGAAAGTATAATAGTTTGTAAAAAAAAAAAAATAATAATACGATAGAGATCAATTTGATGCTTTTTCAAGTCTTGGGCACGTTATTTCTTTTACCTTCTATTTTATTTTTCTGGTTTGTATAGAATCTATTTGATAAAGGCTGTGATTGCCTTGTTCTGATTCGGGTAATAAAATTGCATGCAAGACTATAGTTGATGATACTTTCGTGCTCATAATCAACGTTCCCCGGCAGTGGAAGGGCTCCTCTATAAGTATATCAAGCAGAACTAAACACGCATGGCTTAGGCTCTACATCAATCAATCATTATTTTATAGGGCCCAACAGGAGTAACCACAATAGGAGGCAAGGCCACACCATGATTAGAGAAGCTTTTGGTATGGTACTTGCTATATCCACCCCCCTTTTTTCTCAATAAATAAGGAAGGAGTGTATTTTTTGGAAAACAAATTGAAAAGGAAAGTGGATAAACAAAGGAGAATTGATATAGCAATTGTCTTTTGGTATTAGAGGCCTGTTTGCATCTTGCAAGCAGGTCCACAAGACTAAACCTGAGATGAGATCTATAATTGTAATCCCACACTCCAGGAATCATTTATCTCTATCCACCCAAACTCCTATCTGTTTAAGCCAAAAAGTCTCACACTCCATATTGAACAAAAGAAATTTAGACAAGTAACTGGTAAAATGCAAATAAGAGCATATCTAATGGTGTAGTAATAGTAAAATTGCTTATATCACTTTTCGGTTGGCCATACAATATCACATTGGGTTTAAGATTTTCAAATAAGAAAAGAAAATCTCTCCAACAGTGTAATCCTTAAGAACTATTGAAAGTCATTATTTATATAAGCAACTATTCTTATGTAAAAACTATCACATCAATTGCTCTAATAATAAAACTATGCAAGAACTAGTTCTTGTGTTTAAGAACCCCATAAACAACTTTTATAGGAGATGCTCTGAGTATGAATCTGTCACACAAGCCAAACTTTACAGAAGCCATTTTCTATATACAAGCAATATAGTGTCATTCAGTAAACATCAGTATGCATGCAACACTGCAGAAACAACATTCAACAGTAGGTTTGTTCACCAGAAACTCATCAGAAATATAATTTTATTGAGAAGAATCTCTGGTACTAGTGTACTACATGTCTTCACGATTCCATTTTACATTCATCTTAGAAGGATCATGCTTCAGAGCTTACATGGGTAAATTGATGAAGACAAAAAAAAGATAAAACACAACTGCTACAAAAACATTTAGTTATTTACACTGGACTCAAACCAACCACACCTGAAAAACAAGAAAGGGCAACAGAGATGTTACTAAAAAGGAGAAGCTTTAAGTTTATGATACAGAAATTTAGAACATTCTGACAATTGCAGTCATATAAAATAAGCAGCGCTTTTCTGAATTAAATGATGAAATGATATTGTCCATGTCTTGGATCAATGATAAGTGCTGGCAAAGCTTTTCCACGCCAAATATTAGGTTTGAGAACTGATTGCAAATTTTAATTGAGATTTTACAGTTTAATTTATAAGTCAATTTTTTTATATCCAAGGAGCAAGAAAAAGGGATCTGTGATACATTTGTCTTGCTTTTGTTGAACATTCGCATGTCTATATCATTACTGCAAGTCTCTAATATCAAAGATAGATAGATAGATAGATAGATAGATTTTCTATCAAGACCTCCAATCACCATCTCTCTATATCCAATATGAGCATGTCCCTGATCAACTAACACTTTGCAACGTATATATCATGCCAATAAAGCATGTCTCTGATCAAACTAGCTGCCATCATCAGTTATATCAGGACCTTATTTATCTAGCAGAGTCATATGCAGAACTTTTGAAAATTACACATTGCTTTTGAATCATATAAGCACCATGCATATTTTTATGATAAGGTCATTGCACATTTTATCGTGATAGACATTCTATCAAAGAAACAAAATTAATCATAGTTATTGAAAATTAGTCATTATTGAAAACGAAAACAAAAGGTGAATCAAATAACATATATATAATCATATCTGAATGGATGGATTGATGAATTTGGAAAGAACAGAATTATTTTAGTTAATTTTTTTCCATACCACATGCCAATCTTCCCCCAGCATTTCCAGTGCTCAAACTAAGTTCTTGCCCACCTACAAAAGTATAAGAAAACGTAAATGAGACTAAAGTAAAAATGCTCCAATAATGATTGAACACGAATGAAACTTAATATACAAGTCCGCAATTGCAGAATGAGGTATAAAACAATAGCTGGGAGAAGAAAAGTCAATCTCATATTCATGTCATGGCTTTCCATCTGTGGTAAGCTAAGCATATCATTTGCACATTCATCTACTGTTTAATTGGCTAACTTAAAAGTGATGAAACTCTGTAGAATATAGTAGAGTTAATAGGTGCTAACCCTTTCCAAGGTCATCCTCAAGCTCATGAACCACTAAGGCTCTTCCAACTACTGAATTGGGTCCAGTGAGTGGTATCTGCACATTTTAGGCATAAACACCTCATTTAGCTTACAAATACAATAGAGCAAATTATATCGACACTCCTTGTGATTTATTGAAATTCATACGATATCCATAGTATTTTAGCTTTATAGTAACCCCTTACAAGGGTACATGATGTAATGTGTTTCTTGGGTACCTAAAAGTGTCAGTCTAATGTATTTCAAAAAAATTAAGAGGAATTAACATATAGTTAAAAAAACAGAGTATCATGTGAATTTCAAAGAAATTACAGGAATGTCACTGTAATTTGCTCAATACAATAAAATTTCATAATTTTTAAAAAAATAGGAGTTGAAAATAAAATCTGCAGACAGGAGCAAGGGTTGTATAGCAGAACATGATAAAAGACAATGAATGAATCATATGAAAACAGAAGGAGCACCTGATTGTCCACAATTGTTGCTTCTGCAACTCCTGTAATTAAAAAATGGTAAAATGAGGGCATGGATCTTAGGTTTAAAAAACTTTCCAAAGAAAGAAGAGGGAAAGAAGCATTACCATCGGCATTAGCAACTATGTTTCCCAGGTCACCCGCATGGCGAATTTTATCCTCGGGAGCACCATGTTTGAGTTTATTAGGATTGAAATGTGGCCCTAAATATGTCATTCAATATCAAGAAGCAAATGCTCTTACAACTTCATCAACCGTAGTACCAAAATTAACTAAAGATAAATAAATCAAAACTAAGTGGCCTTACCAGTTGATATGCACCCATTTGTTATATCACCAAACTCATGCTGCAAGAAAGAGAAAAAAAAAATAGCACTAGTTAGAAATTGATTTCGAAAACGGGATAACATAGCAAGAGGCCTCAAAACTCACGAGATGAAAACCATGAGGCCCAGGAGTAAGACCAGAAACACGATAGGTAAAAGTTGTTGGGCCTGCAAACACAGCTAGCACAGAGAGCTAGTTATTAGTTAACATAACACATTGGTGAGTAGAGAAGGAAACAAATTAAGGAAGTATTATTGGTCTAGTGGTGAAGGGAGAAGGGAAGGGGGGAGAAGTCGTAGGTTCGAATCCTTCGTTAACAAAAATTAACAACTAACATTGATCGATAAAAAAAAGTATTATTGTATAGTGCTAAAACTAACAACTAATATTGTCGATAAAGAAAAAAAGAAGCATTATTAGTGTGGTAAGGTGGAAAAGGAACCGTTGTCTTGTTGTTGGGTTAGGGTGACAAGGCCTTGGACGGAGGAATTGCCCTTGAGGATTGCAACGGCTTTCTTGGTAGCGGCGGGAAGGGCAATGGATTGAGGAGCTGGGAAGGAAGAAAAGAGAATAGTGTGGGCAGCCATGGCTGCAATTGCTGCTTGCATTGTTAAGAGTGATACTTAATGGAATGGAGGGGTCAACTCAAGTCTGATTCTGATGATACTGCAATGCAACCCCCACACCACACCCTCTCACTGCTAGCTATAGTATTTGCTCTCCAAATGATGAGGTTAGTTGGATATTTTTATTGTCATGTGAATGTGGTTTTTTTTATATAGTTTTTTATTATTAAATATTTTTTAAAACAAATATATTCAAAATAATGAATTACTCATATTTCTCTTTCATTGATGTTTCTGGACAATAATCAAACAAAAAAAATGGCTTAGGTGTTGGTTCAAATATTAATAGATATTAACTAATTTTATCTTGTTTAATGAATTTATTTCTAAAATACTAATTCATGTTTGGTCTAGGATCAGAAATCACATGTATTTTTAAATTTATTGGATTAGAAATTAATTTTCTTTGATTGTTCTCGGTATAAGGAAATTTTATATAAAAAAAAATCAAACACAAATTATTCTACTAAATAAATCAACTCTCTACTACTTATAAATATAATGAACCTTATATCATTACGTGAATTCTTTGAGTTTCTCTCTTTTATTTTTAATATCAAATTCCAATGAATGATAATTTAGAAAAAAAATATTTTTTAAATTAGATTGATACAATCAAATATTATTTAACTTTCTTAATAAACCTAAGTTAATTTATTTTTACTTATATTTGAAACTTAAGAAATATTACTTAAAAATAAGCATAAATGAGATAATAAATTTCTGATGATAAATTCTCACATGCCAAACATAGTATTAGGGTATTCATAATTCATCTCATGTCACCAACTTAATCCAAAATAACTTTTGAGAAGTTGGAGTTTTAAAAATTAGAGGTGACTAATTTTGAAAATGAATTTGAGTTATATATATAAATAGTTTGAACATGATTCAATATTTTATATTCTTTGAAAAGCGTAATTTTGTAAACAATTATGAATTAATAATCCTATTTTTTGACTTTAATAAATAATATTTAGTCTAACATGATAGTATTATACATGCATTGATATTAATTATGTTTTTATCGATTAAATTTAAAACTAAAATATTTTTTATTAGTAATAAATAAGTGAAAATAATAATAAATTTATAAAAAATAGTTAATTTTTATAAAAATAATTGAGTGTAATTCTATCATCCAAGTAACTTTTTGAAGGGTATTTATTCACGTAAAATTAGAAATTAAAAAATAACAATTCTGCTTGAAATTTTGAGTTGAATTCTTGAGACCGACCTCGAACAGTCGAACTCCAAAGTCGACGTTACAAATAGCGCACTGCATCTGCAAGTGCAACTGCAAACCGCGAAGCCAAGCCAACTCCCAAAAAGTAAAACACAATTTAAACAAAAAGAAGAAGAAAATGTGATGAAGCTGAAAATCGAAATCGTGCAGAGCAAAGAAGGCATTGACATATGAATGATGGAGCCACGAAACCCTTCTCCGTCGCCATCACTGGTTCGAGTCCTCATTCGCCCTCCGTCGTCTCCGTCTCCGTCCACCTCCTCCTCCGACCATCCCTCTCCGGCACCGGCGCCATCGCTCCCTCGCTCCTCCGACGGTGTGGTGGTCGTCGGCTTCATCGCGCGACGGCACGACGATTCCGCGCAGCTCCTCAACCGCGTCATCGACTCCAACGCCTTCGCCTCCGGCAATCTCGACGCGCCGCTGCTCGTCGACTATGAGGAGGCGAGGGAGTGGTTTGAGCGGAGGAGAATCAGCTACTTTCACGACCACGACAAGGGGATTTTGTTCCTTCAGTTCTCTTCCACTCACTGTCCCGCGATTCGCGCCGCCGCCGCGGACGACATCGCGCCGTCGCGATTCGATTCCGCCGTCGAAGAGCACGAGTTCGGCGACCTCCAGGGAATGCTTTTCATGTTCTCTGTAAGTCATTTTCTTCACTCTACTAAACACCTTACATTATTATGAAGAAAGAATATTAAAGTATCAATAACCTAATCTTATCGTCTGAATTACATAGAAGATATGATAATGTTTTTCTTATATTTTGCGAGAAGTTTACTGAATTAGTGTAGGATTTACCAATTTATATCATGAAAGAGTTAAGACTGTTACCTTCAGTGAATTAGGAACTCCAATTTTAGCTGCTGTAGTTAGTATTTTTTTTTTTTTTTAATTACAGGGTGCGTTCTGTGTATACTGTTAATTTTAAATGCAGGTTTGGTGGTGTAATTGACGAGTTAGAAATGCAGGTTTGTCATGTTATCATATATATTCAGGAGGGGTCACATTTTGGAACTAGGATTTTAAGGAATTTTCGTGTGCTGCAAGCAGCCAAGCATGCTATGGCTCCCTTTGTTAGATACCAGACTATGGCGCCTTTACCGTCTAGATCGCATCCTTCACCGTCCTCCCGACCTGTTTTGTCTGCGAACAATTCTTCACCAGGTAGAGGTGGTGGTAACTTGGGTCGCAATATGTCGGCCATATCTCTGATGTCAGGTTTAGGTTCTTATGCTTCTTTGTTTCCAGGACAGTGCATACCTGTTACACTGTTTGTATTCATTGATGATTTCTCCAGTTTGTCAAATTCCAGTGCAAATGGGGAGGAGTCTTTGGATGGCTCTTCGCTAAACCAGTCTTCTAGTTTGAGTAGTGCAGCCAAGGAAAACTTGCCTGCTAAAGGTTCTGGTTCGGTAGTTGTGCTGGCACGCCCTGCAAGTCGATCTGAAGGTGGATTTAAGAAGAAACTACAGTTGTCTCTTGAAGCACAAATTCGCTTTCTGGTTAAGAAATGTCGGACACTATCAGGTTCTGAAATAACTCATTCGGGTGTGAGAACTGGGGGTACCTCAACTTCTGCACCTTTGTTTTCACTTGATGCATCAAGGACAGTTGTCTTGTTGGATCGGTCTTCAAATCTAAGAGGTGAGTCTCTTGAGTTTGCCAGTGAACTTGTTGATGATGTCTTAAATGGGAAAGCAACTTCAGATTCCCTTTTGCTTGAAAGCCATGGTCAAAGTGCAAGCAAAGAAGATTTAATATCAGTTAAGGAGTTCATTTACAGGCAATCTGATATTTTGAGAGGGAGAGGGGGGCTAGTTAATACCAACAGTGGCTCAGCTGCAGGTGTTGGTATGGTTGCTGTTGCAGCAGCTGCAGCTGCTGCCTCAGCTGCATCTGGGAAAACATTTACTACTCCTGATCTTCCAAATCTTGAAGTTTGGTCATCTTCTAGTTGTCATATCTTGAGTGGGGTTCTCTGTGCAAAAGGTGGTTGTTTGGATGAATTTGAAATTATCAAAAGAAAACCTCGTCCAAAGAATACTGTTTCATCAACAGTGGAAGGATCTTCAAAGAGTACAAATCCTTTAGATGTTGCAGTATCTTGGTTACAAAGTGGTAGAGGATTGAACACTAAATTCTCGACTTTGTGGTGCCAAAGAGCCATTCCGGCCGCAAAGGAGATTTATTTGAAAGATTTGCCTGCTTGTTATCCTACTTTACAACATGAAGCCCATTTAGATAAGGCCCTGCATGCATTTCGCTCAATGGTAAAAGGACCTGCAGTGGAACTATTTGCAAAAAAGTTGGAAGAGGAATGCACTTCCATATGGAAATCAGAAAGGCAACTATGTGATGCTGTTAGTTTGACAGGAAAACCATGCATGCACCAAAGGCATGATGTTGAAATCAGTAATTCAGACTTGGGAGCCCCGCCCATGCCACATTCAAGTGGCTATTCTTTCCTTCATGCTTGTGCTTGTGGTCGTTCCCGGCAGTTACGTCCTGATCCCTTTGATTTTGAATCATCTGATGCTAGTTGCTTCTCTGACTGTGATAAGCTACTTCCTGCAGTCAAATTAACAGAAATAGAAGTTGCAGGGCCTGTTCAATCTTCTGCTTGGAGTTTGCTTCGTATTGGGGGTTCAAAATACTATGAATCTTCTAAAGGCTTACTTCAAAGTGGATTTTGTGCCACTGAGAAATTTCTTTTGAAATGGACTATATACCTAGAGAAAAAGAAAATACCAAATGGTTCTACAGAGGGTATAGTGGAGCAAAGTTCTGTAATTAGGGCAACCAAGGTTGAATATATTGCAGATGCAAAGAAAACTGATGTTAGACAAGCCCACCATGCTTCGCAGAATGGAGTGGAAGACCAAGGAACATCTTTAGATATCTTGACGGCTGATGATAAAAAGATAAGTTTTGGAAAAGGTTTACCTATTTTCAAAATGAGAAAACCTTTTTCTGAGGTTGTTGCTGGATCAGCGGCTAGTGATTCAGGATTCCCTCCTCTTCAACAAAGGAAATTGCCTACACCAGGTTCAGAAAAGGGTATGAAACAAAGCAGGTCAAGTAGTCAGACTGTTGAACAGGTTAATGCAGCCATCGATCATGAAATGTCTCAAAAATCTCAACATGTACCATCTACTCAGGGACCTCTTGATGTTAATGCCAATAATATCTGTAGGGATGGTGATCCTTTTTTGAGGATTGGTAGCAATGTAGTACCTGTATTCTTGAATGGTGGTGAAATGAACATATCACATTCTTTAAAGCCTGCTATAGTATATGTTGGATTTGAGCATGAATGCCCCCGTGGACACCGTTTTCTGTTGAATGCAGAACATCTCACCGAACTTGGATCTGCATACTCATTATCTGAAGAATCTCATATATCTTCTATGGAGCCTGCTGGCAGAAATCAGGCATTTCATACTAAAGTAAGCAAGAATTCTTCCTGGAACAAAGTTCATCGAAGCTCAAATGAAATTCTTTCTGCAATCTCAAATAAGGAAAGAGATGTGAACAAATCTAATCAAATGATTCCTAATGGTGATATGAATTCAGATGGTTTAATACATACTTCCATTCCACTAAAGCAACCTAATTTGACATCAATAAATGCAAATGCAAAATCCCTGAATCGTATAAAAGATTGTGGAGTGGATCTTCAAGCTATTAGCATGGATGGTGATGATCTTGCATTCTCCATGCTGAATCAAAACTTGCCTATCTACATGATGTGTCCTTACTGCAAGCATTCTAGGAATAATAAGGATACACCAAAGGTTAAATTTGCCAGTCGGATCTCGCAGCTTAAAAGGATTTTTCTGGTATGAGTTGCTGCTCTTATAAGCATTAAATTATGTTTCAATTAGTATCATTGATTTTTTTTCCTGTTAATAAAATCCATATTAATATTGAAACATTAACAGCTTTGGAGTGTTTGTCATTTTCTTTTTTTTTTTTCTTATAAACCCATGGGGGTTGCACAATTTTCCTTTTGTTGTTTGTCTTTTTCACTTTGTCTATGAACTGCAGGTTTCACATATTTGCTTTACGTAAAAAATAGGATGTAGTTTTCTAGGGTAATAAACTCATACTTTCATCTCCATTTACTTATTTCATTTTCTTTTTTATTGCTTAAGATAAACTAAAATTTCTTTGGACGTACTTCAATGTAAGGAGCCACTGATTGATAGGTTGCCAGTTTCTATAACAAAATATGTGCTTGTGATACTGTTAAAGAAAGGCAATATTGGATTTTATGAAATATTATAAAGTTGTGATGTAAACACTGGTTCCTTTTAAAACAAATCTTACAAACCATCCATTACTTTTTAGGGATTTATGTTTTACAGTATAACATCTTCATGATTGAATTAACTGATTACTGATAAGTAGTTTATCATTATTTGTCTCAGCATTGTTGTTTGTACTTTTAAAAATATATTAAGACTGTTGTACTTCACATATTACTTTTTAGGGATTTATGTTTTACAGTATAACATCTTCATGATTGAATTAACTGATTACTGATAAGTAGTTTATCATTATTTCTTGTTTGTTGGGCATTTTCCCCAGTAGTTGAAACCATGCATATATATTTAGCTGGTGTATGTACTATATGCCACATGATATTGATGTTTTCTGTTGAGTTTAATCATTTTATTTTAAATTAATATCAGACTAGCAAACTAATCTTTAGATATTACTTTAGGTGACACCTGCATTTCCAGTGATACTAGCAACATGCCCTGTTGTACAATTTGAGGTATGTATTTCTTCTTTAGGTGTGGAGTTCTTGAAATTTGAATGTAAACGATTAATACTTCACATGTTTAAAATGCTAAGGCTTTTTTGTATAGAGTTAAACTTGTCAAGAAATTGATGCTTTATGATGGGAGGTAACAACCTTCTGTTTTGTACTATTTGCATGCTTATTGACTCTTGTCTCAGTATTGTTGTTTGTACTTTTAAAAAATATATTAAGACTGTTGTACTTTCTGTTTATCTGCTCAATTGTGTAATATTTCTAGCTATTTTGGCCTTGTAGACGTCATGCTTGCCTCCCTCAGTTCCAGATCGTGAACAAAAATTGCAGTTTAGCCTTGGATGTGAAGTGATCTTGCCACCAGAGAGCTTCCTTACGCTTAAATTACCATTTGTGTATGGTGTGCAGCTTGAAGATGGAAACAAGCATCCTCTTAACCCCTTTGAACAACAGCCTGAAATGACTGCCTGGATTACCAAGGGCACAGTACTGCAGATCTTGTCCAAGGGAAACAATGATGAAGGATATCAAACACAGTAAAAGCTTACTAAATCTTTGAGTGTTCTTGCTACAGTGAAAAGGAAAGGATGTCAATAGCTTCTCCAAATCTCAGGTGCAGTTCATGCCCCCTCTTTTAACTAACATCATGTTTGAAAATTTAATGGGCAAAAGTATGCACCTTGCAATAGTTATTCATTATAGAAACTAGATCCTTTATGTTAAAGGAAACAATTATATTATGTGCCCTTTCAAGATGATTGGCCCTTTCATAAAACGAAATGTTAAATGTGTGTTCTGGGTAAAAAGGTATACAATAAGAAGCAATTAGCAAAAGGATTGTAGCAGGCAGGGTCCCATCTAGTTAAAAACTTGTGCAAGAATGTCTAGATGATCAGGCTCCCACATGTTGTATCTACTATGAAGGACTAGCAGAAACCTTTTCAGAAGTGTGTTGTTTCGTTTAGCTTCATTTGTTCTTGGCAGAATATATACAAGTTGTGATTCAACTTTTTAGTCCTTACCCTTAAAAGGATGTGTGAAGTTTTCTGCACCCTTTTTTTAGCTAAATTACAAGAAAACTTTTTTTGATGAAGATTGTCTATAATTTTTGAAGGGTTAGAACTGATTGATAAATGTCAGGATGTCTGAAGTTTTCTGCACTCTTTTTTTTAGCTAAATTACAAGAAAACTTTTGTTCATGAAGATTGTCTATAAATTTTGAAGGTTTAGAACTGATTGATAAATGTCTCAGATCAAACGTTAGGCCATTAATGCTGATTAAATTGATCTACTTAATTATTGTCTTGCATAAAATAATTGTTTTTGACTTGGCTGGGATTGGATATGTGTGTGCAGGACAAGTAACTTAGTGGATGATGCGTATGGTCTGGAATTGAATTACTGAGCTGTAATGGAAACTAGTGGAGTTCATAACTCAGGCATGCACTGGTAACATGGATTTTCTGATATCGTGAATTGTTTGTACTTAATCTCCAGCCTTTTAATTAGGTGCAATTGTGAGCCTCTTGGTTATTTGCAGATCTGTGGTTGGCTTTCTTTCTTGTGCATAAATTTGTGTATATCTTGTGGGTAACTGCAAATTCATGGTTCAGGTATGCTGCTGGATTGATTTGGATGATAGTGCCCTTTACAAATGAAAGTATTCTATGGTTGGGAAGAGTCAGAGATATGTGCATCAATAACCAGAGAATTAGAATGGTCCTGGTAATGGTAGTGACCATGTTTTATAGATGCAGTACTTTTTTTTTTTTCATATTTATTTTCTCAATGACCTGCTCTTAAAAAGACTTCATTCATTATGATGAGTGTTACATTTTAGCCTTCCTGACAGTAAATTTGTTGTTTGGTCTGCTTGGATCTTTATCTTAATAATTTGATTAGTTAATACGTTCTATCAAATATTGTGCAGTTTGTTGTAATAGAACTATAAAATAACATTAATAAGAAAATAACAGGTGCAGTTTGTTATATCATGCAAGGTTGGGGGAAATGTTGATTGATGGCTTATTGTTTGCATTTCTCACAGTTAATTGCACAAGCAACTTCTGAATTTAGATTGAAGCCCGTTATAGAAATTCAACTGCTAGACTTTCTATGAAGGCGAAATTTGCTTGCAGGTGAAGCCCCTCAAAGTTGTAGTTGACGAAAGGGTGGATGGCAGCATGTACAATGGAAGATCATGTAAACCAGGACACTGATTGATATCTTTTATGTAGTGATCTTTTTATTCAACGTGAGGCACAAAAGGATAAAAAAGGGGCAAGCGTGAGCTAGCAAGGAAAACCATGCACATTGGTGTTTCTTGATTTCCCCGCGGGGGATTTCTTGGTGTTGTAAGCTTGCTGATCATCAAGGTGGCAAAAAATCGTTGAACTGAAGCCCGTGGATGGCCTTTGTGAAAGGCTTAAATCGAGTGTTCTTTATAATGTTGAAACTATTGGTTTATGCATTAAAGAGGGGAACAAACTGTAATTTTTAAAGTGAACTTTCATTTTTGTCCATGAGATTATCAACATTGGTCGCTTTATTTTATTTATTGATTTTATAACATCTTTACTTTAGTCCTTTATTTTAAAGACTTAAATATGTTTTTCGTTCTTGTAAAATTCGTAAGCATTGAATTGTGTCTTTGTAACACTTTTTGTCCGTTTTCATTGTCATAAAATTATGTATCATTTTTTGCCTCGAAACAAGGTTTAAATATTTAAACCCACACGTATAACTATTTTACATCGTTTATATCCATAATTGATGTAGAAAATGTTAGATTTACATTAATTATATACATAATTAATGTAAAAAATTATCATCATAGATTTTGGATAAAATCGAATCTTCTTTGGACAGAAAAAATTCCATATCATAATTTTACAAGGACAAAAAATGGTCGAAGTTTTTTTCAGGAATGAAATTCGAACTTTTCGAATTTTGTAAGGATGAAAAACATTTTAATCTTTTATAAATAAAAGTCATTCTTTTTCCCTTCATTTTTTGCTATTTTTTTTATTAAAGAAAATTAAAGGGAATGGCAATTTATGAAGTCAAATAAAGTAAATTTTGTGAAGTAAAAGATCATAGTGAATTTAGGAATGGGTATACGGATTATTTTGTTCATTCAAGGCTTGGTTTGCGAAGTCAGCGTTTTAGACGGGTTGGATAAGCCTAGTCCGCAAAGTAAATGGTATTTTTCAAGGTTTGTATGGCATACAAAAGTTCGCAAATAAACATACCAAATTGTGGGTCCAAATAATAATTTGAAAAAAAAATTATGGTAGAAAAAAGATATTTTTAAAAAAGTGAAAAATGTTTTAAATTATTTTTTAAACTAAAATCTATCACACTAAAATATATTAACATTTTAAACATAACAAATTAACAGTAACTATCTAAATTAAAAATCAAAAATCATAACAAATTAACAATACTTACAAATTAGACTTAGGTGGAATACTCGTATAGTCTGCGAGCATGTGGTTAAAGCCCGCTGGATTCGAGGACATAACGGGCCGAACTTAGAAATTCGACACAGCTAATCGGATTTAAAGAAAAAAAAAGTATCATATTTGTAAGGTCCACCGACTTAATGGCTCGATCTGCTGTTCGGGTCCATATACCCACTTCAATGATCGTCATGTGCAATTTTCAGGATTAGAATTAGAAAATATTCATAATCTTTTGTGTGAATTATATACATGAATTACTCCAACATGTTTAAAATAAATGATAATAACTTTAATAAGACAAACGTTAATCGCTATGCTAAGGACATTAATTAAAAAAGTAAAAAAGAATTTTTTTGTTTTTTTATAAAACCACACAAAATTATGTTGTTTATATCTTTTTTACGCTCTTTTGTCATTCTCAGATTATAATTAACTTTTTTATGCTCTGGGAATCAATGATAATACGCACGTCCAATAATCCACAGAAAAGTGACACTTGCTTAAATAAGGACTTGCTTTTTACTGTTGAAAATTTTTTGATTGTTTTTTCTTGCAAATTTTGTTTGTTTACAATTACTTCAGTCACTGTCGAACGAAATTTGTTGCCAGCAAGAAACAATTTGAAGGTAAAACTTATTATGAACATGTGTCTTTGTGGGGTTTTGCTAGTCTTTGTAATGTTATTATTTGTTCTGAAAATTGGAGAATTACACAGAACGAAGGTAGCAACGGGGTTGTGGTTATACTAAGTGATATCATACTAGCTCAAGATGTTGGCGAGCATATTATACGTATTTCATGGCTCATCATAATCTCTAAAATGCAACTTCTACGTCATACTCATAGTCAAGCAGGAAACGATGCCACGGATTCAAAGCCTTGGTTCAGAAGAGCACCAGTCACCCATAGCTTCAAATTTGGCAGGTTAATTTCTGGTTCAGTTCCTTGTACCTGTTTTCAACAAACAAATCAATGACTAAATCCATAAGCAAAAATCATAATAACTCATTTCAACAATACAGAAAGATTGAATTGGAAAGGAGAGAGGACAGCTTACATTCAATGTAAATGTAAGTAGAAAACTGTCACCAACTGTAGTCAAGTTTGAGTTCTGAACATTAAAACCTGCAAGAGACTCGAGAGCCCTGTACAGTGAAGCAGCCACCCCTTCTCCTTTATTGCACATTATTTTTGCATAGTACCCTCTTTCCTCCACTTGAAACATTTCCATCTACAAACCAGAATGCACAAATGTTACAGTAATGCATCAAATGCACATACATACATAGACTAACTGAAAATTAACTTATGGTGTTGAGAACAACTTCTTTTATCAAACCAACCTGCATGATCTTCTTGCAGATTGGATGACTAATATTACGGGCCACTTGCACATTTTTGGGGTTGTTAATTGATCCTTGATAATTTTCAGACACTAATAAAGATGCTTCATGTCCTGCAACCTCAGCCTTCAGCTTCCTAGCTTGAGCTTGAAGGTCATGCAGGTATGATACTGCGTCTCCAATTATAGAAGCCTTATCCATCTGTCGACACAATTATAAAACCATGTCATTTTTAGATATTGTTAGGATAAACTACTTTACCATAAATACTTATAGAAGAAGAATTGAGCTTAAGTAAGAAGTTCGATTCATTTTACCTTCTTATTTTTAAGTGTTCATGGACAAATTTATCTAAGTAAGGCTTAATTAATTGATGGGGGAACCGTACCTTTGTTATGTTGGGAACCAAAGAACGCAATGAATAAAGCTTCTCCTTCATTCGGCCTCTCCTTCTCCTCTCAGAAATGAGAGTCTTGGACCTATCAGTTTTTACTTTCGGTTTTCCATCAGCATTGTTAGTTGTCGTTGTCGTCATCGTCGTCGTCCCAGAAGAATGCTCTCCATCAAGTTCTTCTCCTCCTTCCCCCTTGAGCTCCCCATCATAGTAAGAGAAGGAGCTAAATGTGGAGCTTGGATCATAGACATTAACAGCACTATTATTATTGTTCTGATCAAAAGGGTTTGCTGGACATGAAAGGAGATGCTGCTGATTGTTAACAAAGCAATCATTGATAAGGTCAGAACCGAAGTGATCAAAGTTGGCATCTTCGTTCTCCCCTCGGATCAAATTGATGAACTGATCAAAATTTGGATCAGCAACGAAGTCGCACAGCTCAAAATCATTCATGTACGTCAGTGTGTCTTGGTGAACATCCATCCTGTTCATAGTTGGAACTTTGGATAGTTAGAAGTCTAATTGTAATATATAGAAGGTTGACATGATTATTAATATATAGTTTTGGTGTGAATGGAATAAGATGAGTTTCCTTTCATGTCACTGGGGTCTATTATTTTATTTCTGATTGTTGCAGGATGGCCATAACCGTTATTTGGTTAGTACGATTCCAAACAGCGATCTACTTGTGAATAAACTCACACCAGATAGTTCCGTTGGATGTTTGTATAATTAAATTGAATTTTGAGGCTGGTGAATCGAAGAAAAATAAATACTAACAACATACTTACTATTATTAATTAGTTAAAATTTATGGAAGATCACAAAATTTTATAGATTTCTCCTCTCATGACTCTCCCTCATAATTTTATAATTTTTGTTAGCACTTATTTTAGAGAAATTATTACTTTGAATTCTAATTTTTATTTTATTTTTCGTATATATGACTTTAAAATGAACCTAGTTGCAGCCGATCTCAACTTTTCAACTTTTACACACAAATATTGTAATGAAATAAGAATAATGCAGACTAGCTCTAAGAAAACTGTGGATGTTCAAGTAACTGTTTTTTATTTTTTTGATCGGCCAAGTTGTTTAAGTAAATGTTATAGAACATGTTAAGTAACCTTTCTCTAGAAACAATTTTTTTTATCAACATGACATTAGTAGAGAGTATCTACCAATTTTATTGATGATTAATTTCTATCAAAGAATCTGATTGTTTATTTTTAGTGGATTTTTCTTTTCAATTATATTTTTTTTATTAACATGATTTGAATTCGAAATCTTATCTAAAATAATCAGTGATGGAACTCAAATCACAACAAACGACTTGTTGGTTTCAGAAGCAATTTTAAATAACCCTGGCCACTTTGATATCATGCTGGCTATCATTAATATCACTACAGTTTATGCTGCATTAGAAGAGGTTGAATATGGGAAAGTAATTATTTGTATAACCGAGTCTCTGCATGACTAGCTTTACTCGACTTTTATATCAAGTATATTGTTGCCAAACTCATTATTATTACAAAGGTCGCTTTCTATGATGAGTACTACAACTTCTTGTTCAGGATAAATAAAAACCTAAGTGTCTACTGTTGTTGTGTGAACAGAATCAACTGGGAACATAGTGGCGTCGACCTTCACATATTTTAAATTTTATTTATCAAATGGAAACTACAGTGGAAGGAAGTTAGTGATTTCATGATCATAATAGCCCTCAAACTTTGCACTCCATTAATTAATTAATGTGCGGTTCTAGATCCTCAAGACTATATAGTAGTAGCTTACATTAACATGCAATATGTGAACCCTAATTAAAGTTTTACGCCTAGCTAGAGACTTGGAAAAGAACTTCATAGGTTTTGTTTATGACTAATATTAATACACACATGTATATATATAATTAGCTAGTGATCTTACTTTGATTTTTTTAACTATTGACTTTCTGTTACTGAAAGATACTTATCTATATATGTATGTGTACATGAATATGAATTCCAAAACTGTCAAGAAGTGTGAGAGTAAATAATTGAACCCTGTAGATACATATGTTGCCCTCATTGACCTTAATCAAATGATTGAAGTTTTGGATACTCTGACCTTTTCTTTTTTCGGGAGGAGAATCTAACCTGACATCAGAGACCACGGTTTTGATTCCTTTGTGTTTTTTTATTCTCTGTTCTATTTTATACCAGCTATATAAGCATAATTACAAACAGAAGAAGGAAGAACCACGCAAAACTAATGCAATTTTTAAATAAACTTCACAGTTTTGGAACAATCTTATGGAAGGCACGTAAAGGAGCGTGTGAGACAACAGTTTGAGCTGACGCTTACACGTGCCACGGTCCATTATCTACATTTTATTTTCCACATATCATAGCCAACAATTCCATCCATCTCATCCTACCACGGGTATACCATAAGCTTCATAGCCGCAACACTTAAATGATAGAAAATAGTAATTAATTTTATTTCTAGTTTTTGGTTCTAGAAGCAATAAGCAGCAGGCAAATTCTACACACATACACAAAAAAAAAAAAAAAAAAGAATATGGTAGGGTCATAATAACTTTGTTTATTTTATCAGTTTATTATTTTCATGCGACGTCTCGGATGCTGCATGACCCATTCTATTCTTTTGCATAACTAAACGGAGGTAACCCTTACATTATTTTTCAGTCTCAAATATGAACGATGGAAATTAAAGAATGTTGATTCGTAAAACTGGGGGCGTGTAACTAACATCTCTGATAGATGTGATAGACCAGCCAATATAGAATTACAAGCTGGTTGAATTTGATGAGAAGTTCTAAGATTCTTTTTTTTTTTTTTTACAATGGAGTTTGTAAGATATCAGACCCAAGGCGAAGAATACTCACAGCAAGATAAAAGATAGAAAGAACCAGAAAAAAAGTAAACTGAATGATATAAAATATTATTGATAGAAAGGTATTGTATAATACATGATGATTACATGATGATCACTGCTCTATATATATAACAGATGACAGAGGGGTAAAAGAGAAAAATAACAAAGCTTATAAATTATAAACTGACGTAAGTAACTAAACAGTTTTTAACTTATAAGTTGACTTAACGAACAAAACAGTTTTTAACTAACTTTAGTTATCCTATTATAAGAGTTTGCTGATGCATCACAATGAGGATATACATCCCAACTAATTAATCTAAACAAATTCATGTTAGGTTAGGTGGCATTAAAAGATTTTCCAATTTTTTAACGAATTCATTTATAAAAGTATTAAAATAAAATAATGAGTTTTGGGAAGGAAAAAAAATGTTTGGGTCAAGTTAAAAATTTCCAAACCCAAAACTCGATAACCATCAAAGATGGAGTTTTTGGCACTACTGAATCTGATTTCAATTGCAAAAATCAATTCAAAAAAATATAAAACTCAACTTCGGTTAAGTTGTTTTGATTTTAGCTCAAAAATATTGCTCCCAAGTCCCCAATGTATATGTACATATTGTCGAGTGCGTTTGAGCAGACATTTACAACTTGATTCATAAAATTTATTTTATGAAAAGTAAGTTTATGTAAAATGATTTATGTGTGGAATCTGTTATTAAGTAAAATTTCTTAAAACTTATAAAGTTATAAAATTCATGAAATACATAGTAAGACTTACACGATTTTAATTATTAGTTCTAATTAATAATAAAATATGTTAAAATATATGAAAAGGGTGTAAATAACAAATGTCACTTATCAACCTCGCATAATTCATATAATGTCATTATTACTTTTTTTCTATAAAAGCATAGCCATTTTCTTTTAGATGTTCATTTTTTGTTCTTTTACTATCTTTAGTTAATAATTAGGACCCACCAAGTACCAAATAGTGTATGGTAAGGTAAAAATGTACTATAAAATAAGGGAGTAAGTAAGAGGACGATTGATATGAAGGGATATAATTAGAATCAAATTCTTCTTATAGTTATACCGTGCTTGATGCTCCCAATTTACCAATTAATCTATTGTATCCGTCTTTCTCACCGCCCGTTGTCTCTGCCCTTCTCATCTATTATGAATTTCGGGTATATATGTCTTAATTTCTTCCTTCTCATATAATCTCATTTCTGTAAAGTTTCATGGTTGCATCTTGTGGCAGCCGTCATGTTGTTCCTTCTTCTAGTGACTCATAAGCCATCTATATTGTGATCATCACCGTAATAATAAGGTTTAAATTTCTTTTCCCTTCCAATTATTTTCATTTTAATTCTTGAATTTTTTTATTTTATGCAAATAAGTTATTTTCAAATTTAATCATGGATTCGAATTCAGAAATAATCTCTTTGCATATGTAATGATAAAACTGTGTACAATATCTCTCATTCTTAATCAAATTTAGTTTTAACTTTTTTGGTCATTTGTTTGTTTTACTTTTTATCATTAAAGCATTTTACATAATGTTTTTTTTCAATTGTTCAAACACTTCCTTTATTGTTTAAAACGATTGGAGGACGAAAATAAAATAAATATATTTTATAAGAATTAAAACAAAAAAATTTACAATAACGAAAATGAAAAAAGCATTAAATTATAGACAAAAAAAATATTTATAAGCCTAATAATGATACTATATTGTAATCAACATTTTGATTAAGAATGTCGCGGGCATACAAAGCTGTAGTTAGCCTTTTTTAATGATTTTCTGGTTCTTTTCAGTTTTCATGTATGAGGCTAGCTGTTCAGTGTTCACTTTGACATTTTCACACTCACACTCATCTGCTCATCATGCTATGCAAAGCAAGACTCAAGATATATGTAAATAATTAATATAAACGACGTTATTGATCATTTGATTCAATATTTTTAATTCTTTATTTCTATGTTCTTAATCTCTTTCCTTCATACACTAGGCCATTGATTAGGGATACTGATACAATAGTGATTTGTTTTTCTCATAATTTTCACACAGTCCTAGGATCAATAAGTTTATGTACAAACACATAATTTCTATTATGTTTTCCTAAATAATGACTACTTAAATTATAAAATGTAAAAATACCCATATCGATTAACTATAACTTGTACCAAGTTCTTGCCACTTGCATTTTGTATTAAAGTTTTAAATAGAATTCCATGCTTCCGAGGAAAATTTCATCAATCATTTCTATATAATTTGCTTTTAAATCATTATTTTTTATTTAATTATTAATAATAATCAAAACTTAACTGAATAAATTGCCCTGGTTCATCATCCAGATAGAGCTCGTGTGACATGCAATCAGGCTCCACATTCAAAGTGGAAGAGACAGAGATTGCATAGCGAAGACCAATGCTTCATGCTTTATGTGAAAGTGAATCCCATAGTCTGTCGATTAAGTATTCTCGACTCTGAAGATCACATTCTGAAGATCACAATCACATCAAAGCAGTAACCTATAAACCTTTCCAGACAAAAAGCATTTTGACTAGATTCCAGTTTGGATGAGAGGTCTCTTGGAGTACAAGTGTGAGTTAAAGTCTCACATCAAATAGAAATAGACAAGTTGAATACCATATAAGTGAAGAGAATACCAATAAACCTGAGCTTTAAGGTTTTGAATTAAAATGTAATGTCCACTTTACTATTACTCATGTGTAAATCTCTGTGCTCGATTTTCCAACAAGTGGTATCTGAAAAATTCTATTTGTAAAATTTTTTTGTAAATTAAGAGAGAAATGTAAAATAATGTTACTGTAGAAAGTATATGTAAGAATATTATACTCACCCATTTGAAGAATTCGTACAGTTTTGGAATAAAATTGTCCTAGTAACATAAAGAATCTTATTATTTTTTGGAATAACGCCTTTATTCAGAAGGACCTTTATGTGTTGCATAGAAATTCCAAGTTTGAATGTGAATGTTACTGTTATTAGTCAACAAGCTATATAATCCGTCGAAAAATCAACCCCTTTTCAAGCTTAAAGCCTTTTTAGTATAACCAGAAAATATAAACAGTTTCTTATTTACACTCAATTTTTGTCCCGCCAGATCGGCCCACCCTATAATGTAAGGCTTGAATCGGTTTACAAGATTAACTAAAGATACACTTGAGTATTTCACATCTATAATTGCGTTTTCTTATATAATTTCCTGACAGACCTTTAGACAACAATTATTTCCACCCAAAGAAATCCTAAACCACACTATTTAACACTTATTTCCTCACCAGAGGACATTTTCATTATACTAAGCATTTGTTCATGGTCTAGACTCACTTGCAAGCCAATTACACACCAATTCTAATTATAGGCAATCCCTTATGAACATAGTCTTCAGCCCATTTATCAGCTGTTTTCCTCATGATTGGGAATTAACTCAAGTTGTACTAATTAATACAACCGCATACGTCAAGTTCAATCTCACATGTAACATTGTTTGGCAACACCACCATCAGTGCCAAGAGGGGCGGGGGTTGAAAACGACCCTGCACTTTTTTTTGTGTGGTGTGTCAATTTTTAGCCTTGGAAAATAGAAATGCAAGCTAAGTACTAGCACTACCTTTCAGCAAACAAAAGCTGCGGGGGCAAAAGAATATATAGAATGTGCTGTGTAGTTACAATAAAATGTGCAATCACTTCATTTCAGGTGGCAGTCCCTACAAGGTTATATAACCAACACATGAAATTTACATGATGAGTAATGGACCATTGGGACCACATGCACTACTATCCCCCCATGCAGTGAATAATTTGTCACAACATATTCACCAAAAAAAATTAAAAAATATAATTCTGGTACAACATTCACTTTGTAGATGTACAGATATATCACGTGGACCTACATAAATATATACCATCATCATGTTGGATTCAAACAAAAGATGAAAACTAGCAGTTTTTGCTAGCTGCCTAACCTCTGAAACAAAAATATTTTAAGAGCTGTTACTTGCTTTCTCAATATGGTTTAGAATGGATTATAACCCGAGCTCCTGAAGCAAGCCTGTAGAGTTAAAATCAAACTCATCAATCAATGACTGAAAACTGTAATAACACTCTCCTAAGTCCTAACAATTTTTAAGAACACTAGTAGAAACAAGATAAATTCAACACTTAACTTTCTTCAATTTTGATCACCCTCTCCTCTTCTCTAAATGACTCTACCCTCTTAGATTGCTTTCTCCCTGACCCTGATGAAGGTTCTGTGATTCTTTTGCTGCTACCGTTAGATGGTACTGGGGATATGCCTGAACCATGAGTTTTATCCATGGAATTTCTTGATCCATCAGAAACAGGAGATCTCATGCATTCACTTGGTAGCTGCTTGGTCAATGAAGCCTTAACTGACTGTGGAACACATTTTCGATTTCCTGAGGATGATGATTCCTCTGTGTCTTGTGATTTCAACTCTTCAGATGTCCTGCACATTTGTCACAGATGAAACATTGGCCAGGATGTGATGACTAATGTGTTCCTATCACATGCCAATCATAATCAATTATAAAACTCTAAAGCATGAATCCACAAAGGTAGCCACAATATTTATTTATCCCAAGCCAGTTTTAGCAGCATGTGATATAAGACGAGTCTCCAAGTAAGACCTCATTTTGTAAGAAAGCAAGGGCACGTAAACTGCAAATTTTATTGAGTAACAATATACAAGAGAAATTCTACTTTATTCCCATGGGGCCTCCATCAACTCTACTGCAGAATATATTATCAAATTATGATGTTATCCCCAACATTTATTCAAAAGAGTATATAAAACATGAAAGCCTTGTTCTTCTTTACTATGCCACAGGTCCTTTTTATCATATTTAAGTGTTTCACATGATAGGAGGCAGAAATAAACTAATAAAAAACTCATGAGAGGATCCAAATCTCCCATTTGTCCAGCCTTTTTTGCTTTTTTACTTTTATTTTGTTTTCTTTTTTCCTTTTCCCCGTGGGGAGGAGGATGCCTGATATTGGAAGTTCTAATGATATCTATTTTTTTTTTTTCCTTAGAAAGATAACTTCATTAAAAAGCATGAAGCCCCCTTCTTTTGTGCCTTTGAAGCCTCCATTTCCTTCAAACATCTTGCCATACTATCAATCATAAATATAGATCTAAACGAGCATGTGAAAGCATTATGTTCCCATTAAATATTGTTTATCTTTTTAAAACAAGTTTCAAAAAGAAATAAGTCAGGGGAAAGTTTTAGCATCTTTCACCTTGAACAAATTGAGAACCGACAAAGTAATTAGAATAGATAGATGCTCAATTTTTTTTAATCCAAATAAGCGTTTAAAGTGATCTTGTTTATATTTTAAAAGGAGTGAAAGCATAAGCGAAATATGAAAATAGAGAAATAGAGTGCAGTCATTTAAGGTGAGTTTTGAATAAGTAATAACAATTAACAAGCAGCTTCAAGGACTGTTTGTGTTTCTAACAACGAAATCATTCATTTAATGAGTGAGAATTTGGCTTAATCAGAGCAAACTTCAAGTCTGGTAAAAACTCTAAGTAACATAAGCATTTTAACACCAGAATTCAAGCATTTTCCACCTTTGTACTATGGAACAACCTATATGGTAATGTAGCCTAATCTAGCGTTATTCACTTTTTAAAGAATGACTGTATATGCCAAAAATGAGTCCTACAACTTCATCAGACCTCAAGCACTCACTTCCTCAGCTTTGAACAAGAGTTCTCTGAAGTTATGACTCCATGTGCAACCAACCAAACAGCAGTATGTAATAAACCACCCGGCTAGCAGATAAGCCATGATTTTGGGAAAGGAAGCAGTAAGTCTTTCTAATGCTAATTTGTGATGTTGCAAGAAATGAATCGAAAGCAAAACCTACCTCTCAGCATTGCAAGAAGAAGAGCGTTTAATAACACTATGTCCATCTCCTTCCTTCATTAATTTAGACTCGACTATGCTCCCACTATAATATTCTTTGTCTTCCAATTTGAGGCCCATCACATTTGTTTTCTCTGCTACGCAATCAAAGTCCCCAAACATAACAGAAGTTGAGAACAATGGGGAGGGGAATTTCGAGGGGGAAAACCTATCCTTATAGGAAGGAATAAGGCCAACACTATGGTTTTTCACTGATATAGACCCACACGAGATCAGTTGCATCAGCAGATTTGAGGCTTTCAGCCTTGCATTGGTTTGCATTCGAATACGCTCGTCTTCCAGGATCCTAAAGCTGTTCATTTTACTCACATCAGCTCTTATCAGGGACTCCAAAGTCTCAGTTTTCCCTCCAGAAGACGATGGGGTAGAAGTTGAGGGAGGAGGAGAAACAGTATCCCTACATATTTCAGAATTATCTTTCACTTGCGGCACTTGAGTTTGACATATTTCATGGCATTCAGGTTCTAATGACCCATCATCCTCGGTTGATACACCCCTGGTAAAAGTATTCTGGGTTTCGGGTTTGCTAACATTTTCTTCTGTCTGAGTTGAAGCATCCGCCAATCCATCATTCTTGTAGATTTGGTATTCTGTCGATGGTAAGCTAAGAGAATCACTCTTGCCAGCTCTAGACTGTGGAGACACATCAGATGAACCAGCTTGTTGCCTTGGAGAAAGGTCATCTTCTTGGGAGTTTCTTGTCTCTTTCTCAGTCATGCTAGACGAAGTGGAAGCCTCATCATGGCTCCTAAAAGAAACTGGCTCCGGTAACTGCTTCAGGTTCTGTATTTTCACATTGCTAATGGGGCCAGAACGTTCTGCAAGGCAAAATCCACAACCATAATAAGATTTCATCAGGACCTAAGAAAACACAACATGATGAAGACAGACAAAACATAAACATAACATTCCTGACCTGAATTTGATTCGTAAAATAGCTCAGAACCTTTGAGAACATACTCACTCCCATGTGCAGGTAGAATTATATCATCTTCACAGAGATCATGCCACACAAATCCGTTCTTGTAGCTTCTGATTAACCAAAAAAGAAAACTATACATAATGAAAAATGAACACAAAACACAAACAATTTGACCAGAGTGAGCGAAGCAACAAAAAGCTTAACAATCTAGATTGCTTCATCCAACTAAAACTATAAAGTATAAACATTAACCTGCGTTGACTTTTCCTAAAATGCAAAAGTGAAACAAGGGATAATGACAGATCCTATCAAGTCTCAGCATTATTCTTTGTTCATCCTCTCTTATATTTCTCACCATACAAATTGAATACCAAGAGGAGAGATACTGAGATAGTAATTAATAAACAAAATAACTTGCTCACCTCTTACACGACCATGAATACAAAGAAGCCATGCCTCTACCTCTCAAAGCCTTTAGTCTATCAATCACATCTACACACAAAGAATCACTCATAAAACCACAACCCACAAACAAAAACAAAACAAAAATCACAAAAACTTTCACTGTTCTACCTCTCAAATATAACCCATCAGGGGATGAAAGTGGAACCTCCATGAAATGAGGGTGCTCTAGCTGCCTATTCCGGCAAAGATAGTAAAGCACCGGCACCTTCCGGTTCTGATGGTACTTTGGGGACTTTTCCGTCCACACTTTGGCCCTCTCTGGACTCACTTGCCGGAACTTCCTCATCCGAGCTTCCATTCCCACCTTCACAAACTTGTCAAAATGCAAACTTTCTCCACAACTTGTTACTGGGTCCAAATTATTAATTCTCTAACACCGACAATCATAGCACACCATAAATCTTATTGAAGCTGAAAGATCATAAACAATAACAAAGCAATAATTATTAAACAATAAAAGAAAGACCTGTGTTAAAGTGACCAATAAGAAAGGTCATACAGGAATCTATGTAGTCACGTTGGCTTGTTTAGTTGCAAATTAAGAATGGTTGAGCCTAGAAGAACGTGAAGTGTTAACAAAATTCCAAATGGGAATGGGGGAATTAATGAGAGAAATGAGAAGAAAATTAAAGAAGGAGAAAGAGATTTGTTTGTTTGTGGTGTGAAGAATTATGGAAGAGGGAATTGAAGGTCCCGAATATAAAGCGTTGGGAAAGAGATCGAAACAGAGACAAGACAGAAAGTGAAGATTGCAGCTTAGTTCCGGGTGGTAATCTTTTTTGGCTGATTTGATGGACAGATGCTAGTTATGTTCACTCACTTTTCCTTTTGCCTTTTTCACCACTTTTGAACTATTTCTCTAATTACAATTGAAGCTTTATTTTCAAGATTAATCAACGTTAGCTTTGAATGACAATTTTGTTTATGCACGTTACTGTATCTTAGCGGTT
Organism: Glycine tomentella; assembly: GCA_007407185.1. NCBI lineage: Eukaryota > Viridiplantae > Streptophyta > Magnoliopsida > Fabales > Fabaceae > Glycine > Glycine tomentella. Next base: position 375,861 of record PYAF01004402.1, on the reverse strand, counting down.
CCATTCAAGCGCGGTAAAATTCAAAGGATAATGAATGGTCTAGCATTCACAATCAACTTAATGCTACAAATTTGGCTACAATTCAATGAAAACTTAACTCATCCTTATCATATCAAATTGTGTGATTTGGACATGCAGGGATCAATATGAATTTATTATGTGTTTTTCGTTTGTTGGAAAGTCTCACATGGTGACTATTAAGATGTGTCTGAGTTATAGTTTAGGTGAATGTAACTTAATGTTTTTTTTCAATCCAAAAGTGTTATTGACTTATTATCTCTCCATTTTGTCCATTGGAACGTGCAAATAGGTGTTTGGTTTCATGACAGAGGGAAAAAAAAAAAAAAACCCCTCAATGTTTACACTTGATTTGTTTTTGCTAAAAGATGAAGCAAGGAAAATGTAAAAAAAAAAAAAAAAAACAAAGATCAAAGATAAAAATAGAGGGTAAGCTCATTTTATAGGGAGAAAGGTAATGTTTGTGCCCATATTATTAAAGTATCTTTATTTTTGCATGCTTCTTTTTTTTAATACAAGATACTTATGTCATTTTATAAACATATTTAACTTTATTTCTCTTGTAACCCCAAAAAAAAATTTATTTTTTTCACTTTTTTTTTACTAAACAACTTAAAAATCATCTAACCTTCTACACTTGTTCTTCTTCTCCTTTCCTTCTTAAGCTAAACAAAGCACTGCAATTTATATATATGTTTGACAACTTCATTTAATATCAATAAGTTTTAAGATCAAAATTAACATGATATTAAAGTTTATAATTTATTTTTGTGTATCACTTATTTTAGTAGGTATCACCCATTTAACATGATAAATTTTAATAAATATATAAATAATATTTTTTATAAAAAAATTTCCCAAGATTCATATGTAGAAGAGTTTTCTTGATTTTTTTTTGTCTATACAAAAATTAGGTGCTAATGAATGTTTAAAATTTTGGTTAAATAAATTCAGAGGTCCTTATAATTTTATAATTTTTAATTGAATTACTATATTCTTTTAATACTTTTTAAGTTTTACCCCTTGAATCACTATTCAAAGGGTTCTCAGTCATTTTATTCGAAGTTTTCTTTGTTATTTTATATATAATATATTATGTTTTCTATATTTGTATTTGTGAAGTTCTTTACTTATTTTAATTCAATTAGGTGTAAATGAACCATAACTATGTAGTCGTATTCCTAAAAGATTTATCCCTAAATAACATACCCAAATTATAAGTTTAAAAAGTTCTTTATAATTTTAAAAATATATAACTAATTTCTTAAAAGCTTCCTTTATACCTCACCCAATTCTTGCAATCAGTAGCGGATGTATACTATAGTGAAGATGTGCACATGCACCTCTTCACCGTAAAAAATTACATATAATTATCTAATATTTTTATATTTTACCCCTCCTAATTTTATATATTTAAACACACTACTTTTATATTTTTATATTTTCATATTTTATATACTTTAATTTTATATATTTGAACTTACTATTCTTAATTATCTCGCCTGACTGTGAGATTTTAGATCCATCACTGCTTACAATAGCTAAACCTTTAATTACTCGATAACGAACCTCCGATGTGTATTGGGAACCATTATACTATGTGTCTCAAAATATAGATGTAGTCATTTATTAAGTAACAAAGACATTATCTTTTGAAAAGCTAAAAAAAAAAAAGACTATGCGTTGAAAATGTAAAAATAATTTTAATTATTTAATCATAAATTATAATATATAGAATGTTTGTTGACATTTATATATTTTTCTTAAAAATTATATTAAAGATGATATATGATTAGTTGATAGTGTGCATTATCATTAAACTTTTTTTTTTCTTCCTACAGTGCGAGGACATCATCTTTAATGTTGCTTTTACACATCAAAGCAAAATTCTAGTAGCTGTTACAATATTATTGAAAATTTTCACTGTTTTTTTTCTTCAAATATTTTTTTAAAAAAACATCATGTCTAGTTCACATACAATTATTTATGTATTGGCATCCGTTGAATGGATGACTTTTCTTGTAAAACCCTTTTGAAATATATGGCTAGTCAACCAGGGGGCATAAAATCTTATAGTAGATGACTGATATTGAATGTTGATGTTGTGCTTGCTAAATGCTTAGCATGTGGTTGTGATGGCAGAATATTTTCTTCGCTAAAACAATTGCCACATATGGAGGTAAAGGAGGTGGTCGGAAGTGGTAGGCTGTTTGATCCATTCATAAAAAAAAAAAACCCCAATCATCAATTCAATACTCTTAAAATACTAATTTTCTGGTACGAATGAGAGAGGAGTGGAGTCACTGAATCAAATAGATGTCACTTGAAATTGATTGGAATTTGATATTGGGTTGCATGCAAACAGTTACAAATTTTTCACAGATGTTTAAAGGTATTACTTTTAGTTATAAAAAATTGAATGAAATTTTGTTTTGAGTTTTAAAATTTTGAGGAATTAAATAAATAAATTATATGGATTTACAAAATAATTTAGCCATAGTTTTTCAATTAGCTATTTGTGAGCTTAAATATTACTACCATACAAGTATTACTCGTGTGATTATGTTCACTCATGTCAATCAGGTTATTAAATTTGGCTGCTGTATCATCAATTCTTTGGGGTATGGGATTACCACTTGAAGCGTTTTCATCTGTCTGCATATAAAAATAAAACATTATAATTGCATGCAGTTGTAGTCTAGTGGCCAAGGTCACCTGAGTTAATTATCAGGTCATAGACCAACTCAAACAGGTTACTCAACCAATTCATTGAATCATCGGTCAAATCAGTCAATTTAAATTAGGTTTATAACATTAATTAATCAAGACCAACTTCTGTGGAAGTTTCTTGTTTGAGTAAGTTAGTTTAACAAATTACATTACCTTATTTTTGCATAAAAAATTGAAATGTATGTGAACTAGACATGAAAAAAAAGTAAAATATTTATAAAATCTAAATCTAAATATAATGCACCCTGCATGTTTAATTGATCTCCTTATAATCTCCTATGTATTTTGTTATCATTTTGAATTGAATGATCCAGTAATTCGATTGACAAAAAATTATAAAAGGATCCATTTTTTTATTGACGAGATTTGTTATTACGTTAACTACATTAGCAGCTCAGCCGGTTACTTGATAATTTAAATTATTCTATTTCCTGATGATGTTAGTAATGTATAGTGATTAAATAAACACATTTTTATCTCAAAACATTTTAATTTTTTCATTACGTGGGAATTAGAATTAATTCCCTATTAACACTGTAGTCTTCAAAATATGGGGTCTCACGAACTCAAAAATCACAACAGTAACTACTCAATATGACAATTCTACCTTTAGGATATGCTCGTTTATAGAAAAAAGAACAAAAAAAAAGTAAAATGAACAATAAAATAAAATTCATACTTTATAATTTTTTTAATTCAAAACTCTTATCTTTAATTCATTCTCATTTTATTTCTTTCAATTCTATGGAACTTTACAAAAGCCCTCGTGGTAGAAATATGATAACACATATTGCCTCCCTTTCTTTCAGGCTAAGCAATCATCTTAATTGTTTAGTTAGCTGAAAAGATGAATCAGCAACTGTGGAAGTTCGTGCTCCCTTTGACGATGAAGGGTGGCAACATGAATAATTTGATAATATTGCACAACAAATTGCAAATTAAACTGCAATTATGGGGAAAAAGAGAAAGAGTAAAGAAAAGCAACACTTGTCATGCCATGGCAATGACACTTGTTAATGACTTAAACATGATCCGTTCCGTTTTTTGACTTAAGGAATATAGTTGGAATATTTTTCTTTCATCTTCTCTCTGTGCTTTATGTTCTTTAATTTATGAGGATACGCTGCTATGGAAAGTTGGAAAAGAGACTTAGACTAACGAATTTTTATGAATATTGTGGGCCATTGTATATTTGTATTGCAAGCTTTTACTTTTTAGTTTCTCGTTGTGGCAATTGGTTTCATTTCCCTTACCTACTCTGTTAGCTGCACAGCTACTTACTATTAGTTATTACCATTAAACACCGGCAAATTAAACTGCATGGTTTCACTTGATCATCATAATTCATACGGTATGAACATCACTTCCCAATGAACGTTAGCCAAGAAGCAGCCCAAAAAGTGAAGGCTCTCAAATTCAATCTTAATAAAATAACTTGTTGAATGACCCTAAGAAAACTCAAAATTAATATATATATATATATATATATATATATGTGTACCTTATTTCCCACCAATTATTCATTTAGCTGCATCCCCTAATTCTCATCTTCCATATAGAGTAAATAGAATTGGGAAAGAGTAAACAATAAGCAGGCATGCCTCAAACATGTAATCATATATTATAGGTTGTTGGATAAGATAATGTTCGGCAGTACAATCAGTTTAAAGCGCGTGAGCAAAATGTGAGAGATTGGACTAATTGTGCGAAATATGTAAATTGTGAAAGTGCATTAAATGGAATCTTTAATGTACTTGACTAAAAAGAAGGCTAATTAGACATCATAAGATTAGGAAGTGTCGTGGCGTTACGAAGGTTCCTTTCCGTTTAACAACTCTGAATCATCCGTTACAAAGAAGCGATGTGCCAAAGTAGAATTCGCTATGCTTTGTCAGCCAATTAATTAATCAGATATTCAAAGTGGTGCGGATCTGAAGTTATAATGCAAGTATAGTTATGTGTAAACCTATAGAATTTTCGGAGTTCCATTATAAAATTTATTGTACTTAATTTTGGATTATCTTTAACCCAACAAAAATTTAAAAAATGGTTTTAGACATGTAAAATAATACTGAGATCTCGAGGCTTTAGTATATTTCAATAGTTAAAATCATGAAAAAGCCAGGTACAATTGTTGTTTCCTAGTCCCTGCAGAAGATACCTCAAATCGTAAGAAGGAATATTTATTGTGACAACGAAAATGCCTGCCAAGGACATTGCTTTATACAGATAAGCATTAGTAACTCAACATGGATAAGACGGTATACTACTTCTTCATCAACAAATGAACATTTATCACAAGGTGCTGCTTGTAGGTTGTAGCATTGATGGTGATCAAATACACCATATACTCTGCCATCAATGGTAACTCTTATATTGTAAGGATGAATAAAGGGTGTTAATATTTTGTCTCCATGCCACAACACGAACAAAGTAGGACTATAAAACAGGATTAGAGGTTGTACATTCTCTTCATTCTTCACTCAAATTTTAACTTTTTAAGTAATATTAGATTATTATTAACAACGTACAGATAACTACCACAGTTGGTCCCTTAAAGGTCTGGCATTATTCAATTCCACATAGCATAGCATGAATTAAATTTGATATGTCTCTATGCCCTAATCATGAAGGCAGCAGTCTTGAAATGAAGTAAAGTTATAACAAAACTTATTCCATTTTAGTAGCCAACTTTAAGGAGTGTTCAATGGAGATGATTCAGATAGGCTATATAGACAAGTCCATCATTTATATTTATAGTATTATACAATTAGGAAACTTGATCTCTTGTTGCATTCAGGGGGCTGCTTTTGCTTAGGTGTGAGTCATTTAATCATGGGGTATATTTTCCTAAATGTACATCTACATAATACACTTGCAACTTGAAAGTCATGTAGCCATCATACCAGTTGCCCACGTTGAGGGTAACTAAACCTAACAAGGACCAGTGTGTAAGAGACAGAGACAGGAACCTGATGTCTTATGACAACAAAAGGCAGGGCTCTTCCCTTATACAAGGGTAAACCGATTAATTGCAATACAAGTTTGACTGCATCTCAACAAGCACCTACCTTTTGGCCATCAAAGAAAATTCTATTTGTTCAATATTTTTATACCACTGTTCTAGACCCATCAAATTTAGATCTAGAGGATAAATAATGAAACAAGCTAACGCACTTAGCAGACTCCATGAATTTCACGCGATTCACCTTTGGAAGCATTTTTCACGAATCATACACAAGAAATACTTCCATAGCATATAGGATCAAATATATAAATAGTCATATAGGGTTTAGTTAAACTCTTTTTTCCTTCTATCTTTTACACACTTATTTTCCTCTTCCAAACACTAGGGTACTGTTTGTTTACTTTAATTTTAGGTGTATTTGAGATGAAATTTTTACAAACTGATGTGGGTCCCACACCTCTACAATCAACTTCAATTCAAATTTTTCATTTCATTAGTTTAATCTCTTTTTTACTTTTACATTATTTCATTCCTTGAAACTAAATATACCCTAAATCCAATGTGAGAATCATCAAGAATTCAACTCATGCGAATTTGATAAGATTCCATTCAAATATTTTTCCTCTATGGACTAATGCTAAACAATTGACATCATTTGCGAAAACTGAACCCACGGCCAAATGATAATGAAAAAAAAATATATAATAAGATAAACAAAGTATTAAAGAGAATTAAAAAATAAATTGTAAAAAAAATGATCAGAAGGTTGTGAAAATAATATAATTCATTGAAGAACATAAAAATTAATGAACTTTTTTTCTTGTCATAATTATCCTTATCAAGAGACAATCATATTTAAGGCACAAAAATTTGAACCTTAATTTGTCGGTTGTAAAAATTAGTCACGTTTGTTATACCTAACTCACATTATTATAGATTGATGAAGTTAAGACACGAACTGCACTGATATTTAAGTTAAATTAATGAAGATGTACATGTACAATACTTATCTTAAGTTGCTTATGTGGTTGAGATTGAGTTCGGGCTTAAACTTCTTACATTTTAAATTCAGCCATTTGGACCGTAATTATTGCGTAATATAGGAGCTAAGTTTTTCAAAATATCTTTTAATCTTAATAAAGTTTAGTTGTTGTGATTAGAATTATGACTGAGGCTTAAAACAACAGCTACGTAGTGTTTGAAAATTGTATGATCAAGGGTGAAACTGTGAAAGAAAGAAGACAAACATAAACTACCTAAAAAATTGTATTTTATTCTATTTCTCCTTTTTAAATTTTGTATGGGTCTCTTTCTGGATTTTTCACAACACCTAATTTAATGACAAGTTTTTCTTTTAAAAAAGGTTTTGGAGAAAATACTTTCCCAATTTTTTTTAAATATAACTCTTTTTTTTACAGCTTTAAATATAAGTCATTAAGTAAGGATAATTGGGATGATGGCACTATATTGGCAAAAAAAAGAAAATAAAGAGAGAGTAATATTTTGCTAATATTCTAGAAGGAGCATTTGAGGAAATCAGGTAAGAAGGAGAGTTTTAAATGAGTAAGAGACTAATACAAGGAAAGATCAAGTACGTCGAGAGTCAATGAAAGGGGTCAAAATTTAATTATATTGAGCTTCATTCTAAGATTATGATGGCAGTTGTCAGGAGTTCTATATAATTATTTTGATAATAAAGTTTATTTATCGTCATTTGAGCTATGATAGAAGCTTAAAGCAATAGCTATATAGGGTTTGAAATTTCTACGATCTTGAAGGAGGAAGAAAAATAATAAAACGTAATCTAATCTACTAACATATAAGGGAATAAAAATCCTGCATTTTATCCCTTTTCTGAGTTTTCTCCCTTTTACTTTTCCATGAGATCGTTTTGTGAATTTAGGGAAAAAACTATCCCGCATTTAAAAAAGAAATGTTAAGGAAAATCTAAGATTAATTTAATGATTGGAAAGGGGGCTTAAGAGTGAGAAGAGAAGATAGAGAGATTATAAGTTCATATCTCTTCCACAGATATTTTTAACAAAGTTAATAAATTAACATTTGTTAATAAAAAATATTAAGAAAAAAAAATCTCATTCGTAATTTTCTCATTTTCTAAAGATTATGATCCTCCTTCTTTTTTATTGGTACTGAGAAGGGCCAAAGCCCAAAGAGCACATGCTCCTTGTTAGCTTTAGATTCTGTCGACCGGTTATCCATTTATAAGTGTTGCATTTATTTTTTCTCTTCTAAGTTTTAATGCCTAATTGCATCATGTAAATCGTATCATATTAGATTAATAGTGCTTTCTTTTTTCTTTGGGCAAGATTACTAGCAGTACTTTAATTTCGTAGTTTGGAAGAGACCATGTGGGCTGGGCCTATAACTACTTGTGTGGATATACTTTTCGGCCAGGCTTCGCTATCGGTATCCCCCTAATGACTTTTTTGTTTTGGTAAATGGGAAAATCCCCTAATGACTATTTAGACCCCACTACTTTTCTTTCTTTCTTCTTCTTTTTTTTTCTTTTGAAAGAACACCACCACTTTTCATAAACGCATTTTTTTATGAAACTATTTTAGTATATTGTGTCTTACACAGATATTAAATTCACCTTTAATAATTCATATGAGTAATTTTTTATATTTTTTGAATTTTAAATATATTATTAATTATTATTTATTTACTTTAAATTTAATAAATTTATGCTAATAGATATGTCAATATATATTCAAATATATGTTTATACACATATGTTTCAGAAAATTGTTATTATTAAGGTGTTGTCTTAAGTAGAATCTTTTTTACTTTAATGATATCTTGTATGTTCCCTTTTGATTTTCTTTAAAAAAAGTGGATATAATTCATGAAAATAAAATAAAAATATCAATTTCATTTTCATGATGATTATATACAAACGAACTAAGTCTAGGGGGGAACTAATTTTAAAGGAAAAATCACAAATAAAAAATTAGAGGAAGCTAAGAAAGTCAAGAGACAATAAAATAAGAAAATTTGTGATCAAATAAGAAATGAGAACAGGAGGAAAGAAAGTTTGCTAAAAAAAGTGAAAAAAAATATGATAATCCAAAATTCTCATCCACTCACACATATATATAATATATAAATATAAATAAAGGATTAATTAAATTTTGAGTTCCTCAACTTTTCAGATTTCAATTTTTAGTCCTTTAAAATATTTTATACAACTTTTAGTCTTTTGTTAATTTTATGTCAGCAATTTAGTCTTTCTAAAAAAAATTTAGTCCATTGTTTATTTTTATTGCTCAAAATTTAGTCATTGCTTTGTTAATTTTTAGTCCCTTGTTTATTTTATATATGTAACTACTTTTGAGCAATAAAAATAAATGAGACTAAAAATGGAGAAAAAGATTTAAAGGAACTAAACATAATGACGAGATATTAATGAAGAACTAAAAATTTTCAAAATATTTTGAAGGATTAAAAATTATAGAGTAAATTATACTCGCACATCCTGTGTTTGTGCTTTGCTCAAATTTTACCCGATACCCCTCCACTTTTTCACATTACTTTTACCCCTTCTGAACTAACGTCAATTGAAATATGTGAGTAAATGAAATTGCCCTTACATTTTAATTGTAAAATCCAAATTATCCCCTTCCAATTAGTTTCAGAATTTATGATTCACTTTCCTCTTCATCATTCGCAAATAGTGGTTCATCTTCCTCTTATTGATGAGTTCTTCTTTAGCGTCCAGGGATGCGAGTTCCTATTCCTCTCACAACGTTCACGCTTCATTCCCCTTCACTATTCGCAAGTTCTTCTCCGTTCATCTTCCAGTTCGCTAGTTTTTCACTGTTTCTCTTCCAATTCACGATGTTCACAAGTGTCTCCCTTTGTCTTCCTCTTCGACCTTCACTAGCGCTCTGTTTCTCTTCCTGTTTCACGATTTCTGTTCATGCTAGGGTTATGTTTGTAAGTGACCACTGAACCTTGTATATATGTTACTTTTTAAGATTATTTTTTTTAATTTTGATTGATTATTATTGCCTATTTTTGAATAGGGTTTCAATGGAAAACCATTTTGGAACCACTTATAATTTTTAAAATCATTTGTTTATTATTGTTGATTAAAATTGTATTGATGTTTTGGGACCACGAGAAACACAATAGATGAACTGGTTGTTTATTATTATTGATTAAAACAGTGTTGATGTTTGGGACCACAGAAACACAATGGATGAATGGGAATATATGGGTCCTGAACCAGGCAACGTGGATATTTTGGTTCATTTTACGGACCAATAGGGTGAAACCAAGTGAGATATGTAATGTTGATCTTGATAAGTTTGGAATATTCGACGCATATGATTGTGTGAACAACATTGCTAATGACTAATACTTGCCACCATATCATCCTTTTATTTTGTGGTTTCGTTATACTGTTAGTGGTAAAATTCTTTCCCTTAAGACTGATCATGATGTGCTGAAAATGTTTGCTTAGAATCAAAATTCAATTTATATTCATATGTATGTTAGTAGAACAAAGGATGAGTTTTGGAATCTACCTGTGATAGAAAATGTGAATAAATCTGTGAGTGAAAATGTGAATGAACTTGTGAGTGAAAATGTAAATGAATGTATGAATAAAAAATTGAAGAAGATGAAGAAGAAGGAAGGGTGTTAATACCAACAAGGTGGGTTCACATCCAACAAAAAGTTCACATCCAATTATAGAAAAAAAAACAAAAAGAAGCAAGAGTCTTAAAATATTTTCAAACTGAGAGGAATAAGATGAAGGTGTTTTAGACATAAAATTTTATTAAAAATCACGTGACCAGCATGTGTCTAATTTCTGTTAAATTACTAAACAATGTTTAGGATAGAGGGATCTGGGTGTAATGTGAGCTAAACAATTAAGAAATTTTTGGTAAGATGCAAAAAGAAAAAAATATCAAATGAAATTTGAGCAAAATACAAAAAGTACAAGTATTATTTACTCAAAATTATAATATAAAAAAGTTGACGGACTAAAATCTTAATTAACCCATATAAATATTATTTAATAAAAAATATATTGAGTATATATTTTTAAATCAAACAATTTAATGAAATGATTAAATCAATTTAATAGAATGAATATAAAATTATATTATTTATATATATATATATATATATATATAAATTTATCACATGATATCATTTCATAAAATCAAACATTCTTTTATTTATTTATATATATATATATATATATATATATATATAAAAGAATATCCCTAATCTTTAACACCTGATAACATAGCGAAAAATTATTTTTATTATATATATTTTTTCAAAATATTTGACACCCCCATAACACGATGGAAACTTATTTCCATTATGTCAAATCAAACATTAGAAAATGACACATATCAAGTGAACAAACTAAATTTAAGTCTTGGATTCATATATCACGTCAGACTCAACATAAAATCTTGCCTGATCTACCTTCATCAGTAATTTTCGATTTTCTTTAATTAGATTTTTAAAATTTATGTAAAATATTCGATCATTTAAATAATAATAATAAAAATATGTAAATGGTAGTAGCAATTGATGAATGGGAGTGACAGTAGTGTCTATCGTGATTATCACTCCAATATATCTATTACTACTCTTATTTAATTATATTTTTAAGAAATTTCTCAGTTAAAAGACTAAATGTCTTTCCTTTTCCAGCTGTTGCATAATTTATATGGACTTTTTTTCTTATTCTAGATGTCTACAACTCAATATAACAAGTCTGAATGTGATGTCCCCATAGACCTGATTCAGAAGAGAAATTGAATATTATGTTCACCATGGAGCAGTGACTAGGGTCTTTCGGAAGCATGAGAAACTCAACAGAGAGAAAGGGACTGGATTTAGTGATTGACTCCAAGTAAACACTTAAATAAAGGTGGAACTCTGCCTAATGTTCTGAACAATTTGGTCTATATTTTTTTTTTTTTGGTAAACTAACAATTTGGTCTATATATAATCAAGCATTTCTTCAAGTCTCCGCGTTCCGTGGAATAATCCAATTTACCCATTTGTATTCCTCTTCTTTCTTTCTTTTTTTTTATTTATAAAATAATCAAAATAATTTTCTTTTTTTCAATACTTCTTTTATTTATAGTCTCTTCATTAATTGAAACTTTTCAGCTGTTGACCTGTTATGTGTTTCTTTTATAAAATATTTTTTTTTTCAAACGGCTATTAATTAAGAATGTTTAATGATATATACAAAAGCATGCGATGCTAAAAGAAGAGTATTATAACAATGCTAACAATTAACTTGATGTGCATGGTTAGCAAATAGTCTTGTCTAGTAAACGTATGATTAGGAGTTCAATTGCATATTTATATATATAGAAAAATATCTATTGTAAGAGATCAAATGTTTAAATAAATTTCAGTACAAATGAGTTATGCATGCTTAAAGCCACTTATTTGGATATAGTTGCAACAAATTACTCTAACAAGTTAAAATAAACTAAATTTAGAGATTTTTTTTTCTTATACCATTCAAAAATTAAATATATCCAACAATAACAGTGTAATTTCAAAATTACCCTTTAATAAAAACCTTCAACTTCTTCGCACATCATTCTCCTTCTTCCTTCTTCCTTTTTTTTGTTGTGTAAATCCATATGGATTGACAATCCATATGGTTCATAGAGATTGAGCAATCCATATGGTTCATATGGATTGGGCAATCCGTATGAGTCATATGGATTGGACAATCCGTATGACGATCTGTATGTCTCATATGAATTGACCAATTCATATGACTCGTATGAATTGTCAATTTGTATGCTTCATACGGATGACCTCTGCCACCACAACACCCATCGTGACGACTACGACGAAGCCAAAGCAGCTATCAAACCACAATTAGTCACGGGAGAAGGAGGTCCGCCAAGAAGAACAAACGAAGAATGTGACCAAGGACAAAGAAGAAGCGAAAATGAGATGAAGAAGAAGAAGAGGAGGAGGAGGAAGGGTAACTTTGAAATTTAAAAAAAAATGAATGGTATATGGGAGATTTAAATGGTTTAGGAAGAAATTCTCCTAAATTTATGTTTCTCCCGGAGGGCAAACTGTTGATTTGGACTTGAAATAGAAACAAACCATTAAAATGGGCCTTGGTATGGACCTAGACTTTGTGAAGTTAGAACTTTCTTTGTAGGCATTTGAATCTTACACTTCCCATTTTGAATCTTGTACCTCTCATAGGAAACAGAATGAACAAAAATGTTCAGTCCTCCTACTTCCTCTAGTAACGCACACGGATCCTCCACTCTGTCCCGCGTTGTCCTCCATTGCGCCACCCACCATTGCACCACACACCACCCATCGTCACAAAAACCACAAATCAAAACAGCACCGTCGCGCCACACACCATCACCGCACGACACCTAGAGAGGAAATCACTGATCTGAAACTTCTATAATGGAATAATTGTTCTGAAAGTATATTATGGAACAATTATTCCATAATAGAAAAAATCTCATTTTGAAATAGTTTTTCTGAAAAAAAAAATTTTTATTATGGAATAGTTATTACATAAGTGTACATATATTATAGAACACTTATTTCATAATAATAAAAAATCTTGTTCCAAAATATTGCTTTAGGAGGTGCAATATTCAAAATGGGAGGTGTAGGATATGATTGTCTTCTTTGCAACGTCAAATTTAGGTCCAAGTTAGTTGGATTTGTCTGGCAGCTTAGCCATGTTGATTGACCAAAGTTGGGATGTTTGTGTCATTTTGTGATGCATGAATGGCGCCATTTGCGGCCTATTTCACTGGCCGGAATGAGGCCTAGCGCGTTTTCCAGGACTTCTTGCTTCCATCACTGGAAATGATGTATTGATGTAATGTTTAAAAGCAGTGCTAGCTAGCTATATGAAAGTAACACATTCTTAATTTCTTTCTTTTCCACTTTGGAATAAAAGACAAAAAAAAATCGGAGGTCAAAATGCCATATGATATGAGCTTTTAGGCTCTTGAGTATGAACAAGAAATCACTGTAGTATATAAAGCTAATATGGAGTAACGTTTGGAACAATCCAATATTCATGAGCATAGCCTTACATTCGTTACATCTATCTGTTTCCTCTGTGTGTGACTTTTTCTTCCCTTGCCCTTGACCATATATCACCGTACGTGGCACTGCACACTGACATTCCACATTTGTATAAGGTGGCTACTGGCTAGTTTAGATGCACAAATAGTTTCTCACTGACACTGGAAAAACATTTATGACCCGTTGAATAAAGGATAATGTAAAATAAACAAAAATAGATAAAAGAAATCACAGCCATTTATTATAAGAAAGTCTGTAAAAATACTTATATGTTCCATCTTCGTAAGTTTTCGAGTGAACTGATACGTTTTCATTCTTTCAAGTTGGGACAAAAGAATTAGTTGCTTTATTTTTTACCTACAAACACCAATACAGTAGTATGGTTTTTCCTTTATATTTATAATAACATAACTGCATATTTGAAGACTCGAACTAGGAACTCCTTCTAACAAATTGTTGGTCTAAACGATATTTGAGTTAATTTTCTTCAATAAAATTTTGGAATTCAAGTTCTATTAAAGTACTCAAACAGATTCAAGTTTGATGGAGATCAGTGAATATGCCGATCAATAACATAATAATAAAAAATTAGAGACTCCTAATTAATTTATTATAGTTTCTGCCAAGTAATTTTATTTAAATAATATAATAAAATCATTTTGATTTTGTATTTAGTCCTTTCAAAATTGTTGTCAAACAAACAAAAACTACTGTGCGGATCCATTTCATAGGCCGCGGCAGTGATTGAGACAGTCGGCCCAAGCACAGATCGGTAACAAGGTTTTTCCAATAAAGTGGCCAAGACAGTTCATTAACAATAAGAGACTATTTTTATAAAATTTTCTGCAGTATTATCTTTTCTCCAATTTTTATCACGTTGTCTTTTTTATTTCACATATTTTTCTCTTTTCTTCAAATTCTTTCCTTTTCATATATAAATTGTTGTACAAAATTAAAATATAACTATCATTTCTCTTTTAGAAAAGCAATGTACTAGGAGAGGATGTGGCAAATGAAGAAAGTGAGGGACAAGAAACCTGCTGCTGCATAAATAAGAAACGTTTTGAGAGACTGGTACATAATTTAACCTTTTCTTTTTCGCACAATATAATTCAACCCCCTTTTTTATACCATAATGCAGCATGTTACGTTTGTCTGCAGAATCTCTCTTTTTTCGCCCTCAATTGCCATGCTTTCATTGAACATGATACTAGTCAACATTTTCTGCTCTTCTAAGGAAGAAATATTTGCAAGCTCTCACTGAGATTATAGAATCATGTAAGAAAATGTAAGTCAACAAATGTTAGTTTGTTAACTTTGTTCGAAATATAAAAATTCAAACTCGTTATCTTTCATCTCTTCCTTCTCCTTTCACCTTTTGCTAACCAGTCCAACCTTATATCTCCTTTTAAGTTAAAAAAAAAATTAAAAAAAAAAAACCTTGAATGAGAGTAGATGCCAAAAACGGACTTAATTAGGTGAAATGATAATATAAAACAAGAGGAAATGGTATTAATATTCGGAAAAGCACAAGATTAGACCTGCATAATGATAACATCTCTAACAAAGGCTTTAACATAATGATACACCACATCTGTAACAGATCTTGTGTTCCTAATATTTGGGTCCACCAAACCCGTTAAGCAGAACTCAAAGACCTTCCCTTTAGTCGTTGGTCACACTCATCTCCCAATCCACCCACTCCACACCCATTCTCTTAATTGTTGATGTGATCTTATAGAGATCAATCAATCTCATTTCAAACACACACACACACACACACACACACACACTCAAATAACATGCTTAATTGTTGGGCTACAGTAATTTTTGGTACATAATAACAATTTAAGAGAAATCAAGGCCCCTGGGAAGCAAAATGTGAAGGGTTGACAAACTCTTCACCAAAATAAAGCCAGAAAGCGTAAAATCAAGCACTTCTTCTTCATCCTCGTCTTCTCTCTCAAATGAGTTAAATCCGGATAACTTGTGTTGTGTCCTAGAACAAGTGAACAACCACTGTACAGAAGCTAGATCAGTTGCATACTAGCTTGTTACTCTTAATTACTTACTCTCTAATCCTAAGAACTTGGATATATATATATATATATATATATATATATATATATATATATATAAATTAGAAATTACTGTGTGAATCTCTGACTTGTGGTAATAAGTCAGTGAAGTACAAGCCTTTGGTACTTGGTCTCGGTAGGAAAATCAGAGCCATCACAGAAGACCCTTTTTCTACTGAGTCTTCCACAGTTGGTTGTGATACTGCTGCTACCGTTAGTGTTGTTAAAAAAGGTGTCTTGGTGGAGTAGTTGTGGTTGTGGTGGTGGTGGTGGTGGTGAGGGTATGGTGACAGGGGGAATCTCAAAGGACTCAAGTGGTGGAGGAGGGTGTCTCCATTGAGGAAGAGGTCCTGCAAGGAGAAGGGTCTGAAGGAGAGGACCAGCTTTCATCACTGCTTGCAAAAGCTTACCCTTTTCTGGTAATGGTTTGTCTGGTGTTAGTTCAATCATTGATTGTGTTTGAGGTTGAGGTTGAGATTGAGGTAAATGGTCAATGACTGGAGAGGAAACAATGCTCTCTTCACAATCTGATGATGAGTGGCCATTGTTGGAGTCAATTCCTCTTCTTGGCTCATCCTCGATGCTTGAAATTCCAGACACAGGAGCTGCTTGTTGCTGTTGTTGTTGTTGGAAAACTAGCGTCTCCAAGAGAAGTCTCTGGCATTTCTCTTGTGCTTCATCTCTCTCTCTTATGGTTTTGCTTAGGAGGTCCTTTAGGTTGAGTAGCTGTTCATCCCTCTTTTTTAGCTCTTCTTGCACTGCAGCCCTTGTTTGTTCTAGCTCCAGAGTTGTGTATATCAGGGACTGCCTCAGCTCCTCCATTGACTGTACCCAATTGGTCGAGTTCAACAACAAACAACAATGAAAAATTAGTGCTCAAATTCCAACCATTATCAGCTCCATTACACTTTTAAGGCTAATTAAAACATATTGCAACAACTAAGGACTATGAAATTATCAATGTGTCTGTGCAATGGAAATAGTTGAAGGCTAAGAGTAAGTAGCAACCTTTCCCTGGAAGTAGTAAGCCCAGCTTAGAAGAGGGCTACGCTGGTTGTCCATTTTCTCAAGTTTAATTTCAACTCCCAAGATCCCAAGTTTATATAGATATATGCTTTTTTGAAAGAGGAAAGGGAAATGGAGGGAAGAGAAGGGTGGGAAGAGAGAGAGAGAGAGAGAGAGAGAGAGAGAGAGAGAGAGAGAGAGAGAGAGAGAGAGAGAGAGAGAGAGAGAGAGAG
>PYAF01004402.1:337741-358635 GCA_007407185.1 Glycine tomentella | reverse complement strand
GAGGCAAAATCCTTGTAGTAACTAGTAAGTAGTAGTATTTTTTATTTTAAATTTGGTGGCACAAAGGGATTTTGTTTTATCATTTTGGATTTTTTTTCCAAATAAAATGTCAAAATGGATGAAAAAATAAATTTTTTATCTGTCATGAATTATTTTCATCAACAAAAGATATTATTTTGTGTGGTGCAGTAATCTTTTACATGGATTATTTTTATAATCAATGTAAAAGAATCCAAAATAATAAAAAAGGTCACACAAAGGGAAAGGAATACTTCTAGTAGTATTAATGCCGGGAAGAAAAAAATCAGCAGTAAAAGCGGGAACAAGAAGCCAGTATCTGAGACACGTCCTCTTCAAGTCTATTACTTAGCTTTTCTAGCCATTTGCTTTGCATTGCATGCTATTGAATGAGATGAATGGTCAATAAAAATATATGAAGAAATTAATGAAAGTGACCGTAGTGACCGTGGAAAACAGTTATCCCCTTCTTCCAACCATAGAATTTTACAATAATAAGAAGAAGAATGAAGAGGTGGAGTACTGGATTTGACATTTTAAATTTAAAATCAGAAGACTAATTATGGAGTACTCAAATCATATTTCTCTTTTTCTTCCCTTTTAAAAATTGAAGGAGTAGAAGTCTCCCGAAATATTGTAGAGTTGTAATCAATTCAGGGCGGTGTCTATTGGTGGGATTTATTCATATCTTCATGACAACTACATTTATATCGAGAAATTTTATTACTCAACATCAGTACTGTCCGAACATTAAATGTTTGAACGTGTTCATCTATGCATGTTCATATTTAGAAGGAAAAAAACTTTCGGTAAAGTATTTAAATTTCACAGTATGTATCACTCATTAAATAGGAGGAAATTAGTTAAAATTTATTGATATTTTAGTTTATCAAACATAATTATATATATATATATATATTTCAATCCAGAAAGGAATAACAAATTAAAATTTAGATGTGGTTTTCCTTCTAATGAGAGGTTTGTCAATTTAGACCTATGAAACCAGAAAAAAAAAAAAAAAAAAAAAAAAAACCTAAACTTGGTACTCACTACAAAAGCTTGTCCAGCTAAAACCTAAACAACAAAGAGAGTAAAAACTTAGACACGATCCTCACTCCAACAGAAAGTTAACTAAAACCTGATTAACCACAAAAATAAAGATACTTACAATTTTCTTATTATATGTGTATGTTACTAAATTTAACGTGGTAATTATTCAAATTTTCATCCATTTTGAACCCTTTGTACTTATGTTACTCTACTTTATTTAATATTAATAATTCAGTAAATTATACAAACTTTCTCCGAAATTTAAGAACATTACATATATTTTTTTCGCAATTTTTAAAATTTACACAAACTTTTTTTGAGATTTAAGGAAATTACACACACATTCTCTCTATTTTTAAAACTTACATAAATCCACCTAATTGTCATTCAAATATTTGACAATTGCAAGTTATGTGAGTTGCACATGACATTAAATTAGTATTTATTTTTTCAAAAATGTCATTTAATCAAACCTCATTCCAACAAATCCATAAGGCAAATGAATAATTATGGGTTTCAAAAATCAAATGAAATTACACCAAGTCATCAATGATTTAAGACACAAGATCACCTGTACTAATTCCATACCAACAATCATCAACATCAACATTAAGAGTATATTTAACTCAATTTAATTGGGGTCGATGGTATATGAACTCAATGATAGATATAAGGAGGTTGAAAAAAAAAACGGTGGAAGCAAAGAAGGGGAAAAGAAGGAGAGGGAGACGAAGAAGAAAATGACTAAAAATAGATAATTTGGATCATAGGAATAACAACAAGTCTAACATTCCGTTTTTACAGGAGCATCCAATGGTCGTCTTATTATATGCCCAAACCACTACTTCAATCTATGTTCATTCATCTTTTCACTTACTGATATTACTACTACCTTTTGTCGAATATATTCATTTCTTATCTTATCCATCTTTGTATCACCACACATTCACCTTAACATTCTCATTTCTACTACCCCTATTTTATGCTCATGTTGTCTATTTGATGGTCAACATTCAACTCCATATAATAATAGAAATTTAAAAGCAACAGACAAATTATGCTTATTAATCGATATTATGTTTATTATTATGTTTCTTCTAACTTATTTAATTTTCTATTTTTTTAAGTGTTTATTGTAATGTTATGTTTGTAATGATTAAAAGATGGGAGAATATGAATATTAAATTATATTTTGTGTAAATAGTCATTATGTCCTTGAATATATAGAGCTTTGACAATTTTGTGTATAAATGTGTCACGTAGGCTCTTTCATTAACAGTAACAAAGGGAAGTTAACAGATGAATGAATTTGTCATACTTTTTTCACTTTTGAGAACTAAAATTTGAATTTTTATCTTTCAAAAATAAATTTGTTAGTGCTTAGGACAAAAATAACTATTTATCCTAAATTTTAAAACCAACCATAGGAGATTATTAAAACTTGCTTCGGATGATTGATTTTAAGATTAAAGTTTCATTTAAAATATAATAGTAACATAAGATCAAATTCAGATATATTAAATAGAAAAATGGCTACTGTGGGTTTCATTTTCAGCTATCTCACCTTGTATTCAAATATAAACAAACCATTTTGTTGTGCACCAAGCATCTTGACAGTAACTTTAGACACCCAAAAACTTAAACTCTTCATCCATATTTCTTACTTTGTTCCTTTTCTATCACATTATACTATTATACTTACTTCCTCTCACTATAGATTTTGGGTGTGAAAATATATTTATCCTTTATGTTTTTGAAAATGCTTGAGTGCTTAACCATTATTGGGCAAGCATACGTACGTATTTTTCCTCACACGTGGGCTGCGACGTACAGCAGTATATTCTACGGTTATTTTGTTTGTACTGCTCAGTTCCAATTGGTTGAATTGACGTGAGAGTTTTTTGGTCAAATATTACTCTTAAGTCTTACGTCTTAAGTTCTTCAAAATATGATTTTATATACTACTCCTAAAATATCTGCTGTGGTTGAGAGAATAAAAATAGAGAAAAAAATGAATTAATTATAATGGAATGTAAAAAATGTAAGATCCATATTATTATTTTTTTTTATTTTCAACCAAACATAATATTAATTAATGTGATTTTAAGTAAATGTGAAATTAAAAATATTACAATTCATCAAAATAAAAAGATCACAATTTAAATTTTGTAATAATTATAAATATTAATTAATTATATAATTGTACATCTTTGTCTTGCTTGACGATTTCAGCACTTGAGTGAGGAATACTTGCCAAAGATATTAACAAATTAATTAAGGGATTATGTGTATGTCCAAACAATACTAACAGCTGCTTGAAATGACTAGTTACTGGAGTCAAATTGAAGTTTATCAATGATTTCAAAGTTAAATTGTATAATCACATTAAAAAACCATATAAGTTTGCAATTAGGTAGGATTCTTCTAACTTATACTTGGAACTTCAAGAGAATTTTTGTTTGCTAGTTTAAATAAAATAACAAATTTGACGTTGATAAAAGGAAAAAAAAAACCCACTAGTTTTTATCTCTACATTCCCACATATTTCTTTCATATCCTTGGAATGACTTTGATTTTTCTATTCAATAAATTTTACTCTCTTGAGCTAGATCAACCCCACTTAATATAAAAATATTTTAAAATTGATACTTTATTTTATCAAAATTTAATATTGCTAGTAATTAGCGTACCTACCCTTAAAAAATATCTTAATTAGGTTATGAGATATACCGGCCCTCCCCCTTTTTTGCATTGTGAAAAAAAAAAGTAACTTATAATACGATGAGTCGATGACCAATTTGTTTGTTTCTTTTTTATAATAAAAGCTTAATAAGAACACGAAAAAAATACATTTCAGATGTTTTTTTTACGATCTGCATAATAATGGGGTGAGTCTTGGATAGTTCTCATCTATAAAATGAAACATTATTTGTCAAAGCATCTAGATTGGTTAAGGATTTTTTTTTTTTTTTTGGTGTGAATCTAGATTGGTTAAGGTAACACAGTAAGATAGCCATTTTTTGCAGATCATTTAATTTTTATTTTTGATTTTGTTATAGAAAAAAATAAAGAGTATATATAGCGCGGTCTTAGGCTGAAATTCTCTTAATTGGACCTTTACATACTACTTATTTCCTATATTAGATGTTAGCTGCTAGTTAGTATGTTACTGCTACATTTCTTGAATTATTGTAATCATATA
Source organism: Glycine tomentella (assembly GCA_007407185.1). NCBI lineage: Eukaryota > Viridiplantae > Streptophyta > Magnoliopsida > Fabales > Fabaceae > Glycine > Glycine tomentella. Next base: position 354,365 of record PYAF01004402.1, on the reverse strand, counting down.
TATAATTCCGGTCGTTAAGCGTGCTTGTAATCAATAACCCTTTTCTTGAGTTGCATTTTGGTATATCATGCGAATCCTTCGGAAATGATATTTTAAAAATAAAAACAAAAAAGTAGCTTGATTTTCTTAGCATGTCAGTTTTGACAAACCAAGTTAAATGAAAGAAAATATGCATTTATAAAACATCTCAATGTACTTACTCATCTTTGACTTGTTAAGTATCCTACATGTGCTTATAGCAGACTACCTCAGTATAGAAGCCTAATTAATAGACATTACTCCTTTCTATCTTTGTCTGTTTCACTCGGCTTGGTGATATAAATACTGGGTCAAGGGATATTATTAGTTTCATTGGTCAGAAAAAGGAGCTGGTAACCAAACTTTCCCACCAATATTTTTCCAAAGAAAGGTGATGGACCCCTTTGAAACCATAAAGTCCTACCCTAAGGAAAATAAGGAAGGGGCTTCCATTTGACTTAATCAAGACCCTAACCCTGGAATTTATAGGAACATTAATTAATTATTACGTTTTGATTTATGTTAGTAGGGTATCCTACATCTTATTATAAGTTTATAACAAATATATTCTGTAGTATAAGACACGTGTACGTTTTCAACCTTAAAGACAATGACTGATGGCTGTTAAACAAATGATGAGGGTAATTTAGTTAATCCATTGATGTGGGCATGTGGCATCACATAGGTCACCTTCTAATTGCATATTTGTTATTTTTCTACTTTCAAGAAAGAGAAGAGTAAATCATAATAAAAAGCCCAAATTAACCCAAAGGGAATAAAATGGGGCGCCGCATCTTTATGTCCCATCTTGGTGTTGATTTCTGTCTATGCCTATGCTGGTTATTTTTTACCGAGATATTTTTATGTGATATTAAACTAACATTTGTTTATTTAATTTTTTTATTAGAGCTTTATAGATAAAAAAATATGATTGAAATATATTTTTTTAAAAGTGGCCTATGATAATTAATTATCAATAAAATTAATAAATACTTCACATCAATATCACAATAAAAAAAATTAACATTTGTTTATGATCTTAAGTTTTAACCAATATTTATATAACACAATTTAAATTTGGATTTATTATTATACACTTACATTATTTTAGTTAAAGTATATTAACAAGTTACATCTCAAATGTATTTTAAGATAATTTTTAGCCACAATATATAAATTTATTCTAATTAAAAAATAAATGAGTGTAAGTTAACACATCTTATAAACATTTGTTAATTTACACTCATTGATGTTTTTAGTTACAGCACATTAATAAATTACACGTATATGTATTTTAAGATAATTTATTTATAACTTGTTAACAAATTTCAGCTAAAAATAAAGATGTATATGTGAAAAAATTTCATTTATATTTTATAATTTTTGAAAAAGTTAATAATCTTAATTATGTATCATATAAAGATTAATAAAAACCACAACAATCTACAACCACTTGAAAATTTCTCTATTCTTAATACCTGCATGCTCAAGTGTGTCAATCAATGTCTAGGAAGCGGCACATTTAAGCATTGGTGCAAGGACACCTTAATTCGCCAATAAGCTTGTTGGGTAGAGAAGATGCCAGACAGGAAGGACCTTGAAACCCTGCTTATGTTTCTAAGCCTTTTGTTAATTGTTATCATATTCATTTGTGAATAGTGAGGTTGATTTCTCCTCTTATTTTTCTCAATTGAATAATTGAACACAATCTTTATAATATGGTACAAAGTGATAGCTTTGATATGTTGTCCACTTAAAGGATTAATTAAATACCTTGAGGAGCTTTTGGTCTTTGTGCTGTCCACTAATGGTGTTCTTATAATTAATTTATGCCGTTGATTAATTAGGGTGTGGCATATGTTATCATACACAATTAGCAAGCGTGCAGGGAGGCCATTTTCCTACTTGCATCCAGTATAATTTTGTATCCACCCACAATCAATGTTTCTTATTTCATAACCTTAATTAGTATATACTAAGAATTAGAATTTAATGTTAGTTATAGTAGTTAGCATACCGGTTGCTCTAAAAGGTGATATACAAGAGCAAGAAGTGGCGTTGCACTATTATGGTGACCGTTTTCAACGACATATATATTGTGTGTCTTAGGCATGTTATGAAGCCATAATTTAAAATAGTGATAGGTATTGCATGATACTAGCAATTATGATTATTAATCAATCAAATATTAACGAAAAGGCAAGCCATAATCCATACAATCTTGGGACCTCATCTAGTAAATAAATATTTGGGAAAGACATCATACACCATTACCTTATCACCTTTAATGACTAAATTAAACAATCTCACACTCTACAGTAATATATAAATATTTTATTGCGTCAATTATATAATTATATAATTTTACAAGCTTGGCTCCACAATATCGTGGGACTGACACCGATTCAATGTGCCCCCACATTATCGTTAATTTATGGTGCCCTTTTCAGTGACCATATACTACTAAATTGCATCAAAGGCTATGATCAGGTTGGCAATTTGGAGTGCAGAATTCTAATGCGGAGGGTTGAGAATCAATGAGTTTGAACCCTTTGCAAGCCTACAAAATATTCCAATATGTCATCAACTAAGGGAATCAAAAAAGAAAAATACGAATCAAAGTCCCCCCATTTAGGTTGCAATTTGAGATAGTTCTTTGCCGGCCAAATATGGTAACGTCGATCTTGTTCAAGCATGGATAAGAAATTCATTGCAAAGACACAAACACGTGAGAGCCAAGTGATTTATTAATTGTTTTGGCATCAATGTCTTAGGAGTGACATTTACTCCATCTCCGTGTTAGTTGTTTTGCTTTTAATAAGAAGAAAGAAAACATACTTGAGCTTTAGATACATTGGGATCTTTAATACTTTTTCTTTCTTATACATGTACATTGTTTTTCTTTTTTTAAATATAAGATTGAATGACCTCTTAAATGAAAAAAAATACCCATAATAACGTCGGAGGAATATATATCATAATCAAATATGCCTGTGCCCTTGGAATGAATTGTCACCATCCCACAATATGCTTCCAATGATTTTATACGTGTATGCTCCTGCAGTTAAAAATATAAAAAAAAATTACTCGTTTCAGTCCCTAAAAATATCAAGTATTACTAGTATTTTAGTCCCTAAAAAATTGAAAAATAATTTTTTTAGTCCCTAAATGTTAAAAAAGTGTGATAAGATAATCATACCATTAACTCTAAACCGTTAACTCTCACTGTTTTGCATAAGTGATGCTCTTGGACTAAAATTTTATGAAATGTACATGTGTTGTTGAGTCAGCAATCCAATTAAACAAATTGGTAAAGTTTGAAAAAAATAGAGAAAATAAAAAAAAAAGAAAATAAGAAATTGATCTCACTCATAGATTATAAATTTAAGAAATCTAATGGCCAAAAAAAAACTTCTCCATAGTGAGAAACCTTGTATAAAATCCCAAACTTAATGCTGACAATTTGGTTTTGTTGATTCAGCAACACACATGTACATATTTCATGACAAATTGATCCAAAATCGGAAGAGTTAACATAAAGATAATTTTGTTACACTTTTTCAATATTTAGGAACTAAAAATTATTTTTCAAGAACTGAAGCGTAGACACTTGACACTTTCAATGACTCAAAACCCTAAAAAGATATATCACTTGTTCATTTTTAACGAAATTTTACTGATTCGAAAGAAGTTAGTATTTATCAATTCGAATTATATATAAGATCAGATAATTTCTGCAATTGTACGTGGTGGTTATTTTTTTTTCTTCTGTAGATAGAAATTTAGAGATTTTATTTCAGGAATCACAAGTCTGGTTTTATGAAATTTACCTGTACGTAATATCCAAAGGAGGGTTTGTCACTGCAGTTTTGATGTTCAAGAAGAGTAATTTTCATTTTGAACAAGGGAAATTTAGTGTAAACATGAGGTTGCAGTTTGCAGGGGAAACCAGATGAGGGCGTTGGGGCTGAAGAGGGCAAAACTGGTTTGTTAATTTTTTTAAAATTAAAAAGTATTTTTTTAGATAAATAGTAAATTTTCGTTTCTTTAATAAATAATATATATACACTAATAGTGTAAAGATCCTATATCATCTAATCACAAACTATCAACTATATTGACTTTTATAATACTAGCTTGCTAGCTATTCAAACCATAAACCTTTTGTTTGCGTCTTGTGATTAAGAACAGATTTTTCGTCCATGCTTTAGTTAAGGATTCAAAGCGAATCGCTTTAATAACCTGTATTGATAAGAAAAGAAAGGAAAAGATGATACTTATTAACAACGATGTTTAGTAGTCGAAGAATCATTTCGCGGGCTACACATCAAAGTAATTAGATAAACTAAAAAATACCACATGTTAAGCATGCATACGTATCAACAATAACAAATATATGTTATTATACTTAAACTTAAATAGTGTATGTCTGTGTTGGGTTCTAACAATCACACAACAATCGAAATAGGAAAAAGAGAGAAAAGAAAGAAGAAAAACAATACACATAATTTATTATGATTCATCTAATGTGTACTACATCTGGTTATTTACTTTACTTTCTCACATACACTTTATCATGTATTCAGATTACAAAGAAATATATAGGTTTAAAAATTCTAAATATCTTAGTTATTCATGAATCCAAATTCAAACTATAAATAATAAAATAAAATATGAGGTTGCACTAAAAAAAAGTTCTGAGACCTTGAATATGAGCAATTGTAGACATGTGATGAGAAGAACGAATTGCATTTGCATATTGAATTATTGTAAATTTAAATTAAATGGAACAAACAAACTATATTTTGAATCAGCTTGAAGTTATCTCAAAAATGGAATATACCTCTGAATAAAGTTAGATGAGATTAATCCATAAAAGGGTAAGTGCTTAAGTCCACCATGAGTGGGGTCTTAACGGGTAACACATGTCGGAAGGAATCCTAGAGAATCATGATGCCAACTTTGTTTAAACCGTGTGGGCTCCATTAACTCGCAGAATTTATAAGCAGGAAAAATCAAATTAATTAGAAAAATGGGTCACTTATAGAGCCAACCTTTTTTATTAAAGTCTTTAGGTGGGTCGTCAATTCCATCTCCAATCATATCATGTTTTATAGTAGATCTTTGGAATCCCAAGCGGTGGTTAACATACCCGTTGGTGGCCCATTTAACTAAAGTTTAATATTATCATAAATTTTAAAAATCTGAATTGCGAGCTAAACAATAGAATTCGACTCATTAATACAGTTAATTTAATGTTCAACAAACGTTTTTATACTAAAAGATTAAGTGAAATATATAGCTATAATAAATTTTTTATTCAAAAATGTTCTTTTAAGAAATGCAAAAATATTACTCCATTTAAGACTAGAAGATGGAGTACACCATTTTTTTAATAGTTGAGATGACAATATTTTTAAAGCAAAGTTTCTAATTACCCATTTAAAATATTTCTCTTAAAGTCAAAGTTAAGTAATCATATGATATATGTAATATAATAATAAATAATATTTTTTCAGTAATATAATAAATAAAATTACCATTGTCTAATAATGAAGGCCTCCAAAAATCTAATTTTATAGCAATATTTTAAGAAAATAAAAAGTAACTATTTGATAAATAATATTAATCCGTATTAAGAGCAATTCAATTAAATATTTTATTCTAAAAAAATGTCCCATCCTACTTATTATGACCTTTTCTCTTTTATAAAAATTAAAAAGTCTTATTTATCTCTTCATTCTTTTCACACTTATTAACATTATTCTCTTTTTTTTTTTCCATTCATTTTATCTACAGCTGTATTTTCGTTTTTGTCTTTACATCTAACTACGTAGGGTTGAAAAAAATGTTAAACAAAATCAACAATGATAATTTGATACAAAATTTTGCATCTTAAAAATGTATATTATGTAAGTCTCATTTCTGATAGTAAGAAAAGTTCGTATTTAATGCATTTCCTATATGTTGAAAATATAATTATTTTATAGTTTCATGTAATAAAGATTATCATATACTTAGACCCTATTTCTTTTAAGAAAAATACACTTATCTCTTTTAAGTCTCTTGTTTTTGTTAATATTAAGAATATTATTTATATGATTGATAGTTTGGTACATGAAAATAAGGAATGTTCATGTAATTTTATTTTTTTTTGTGTTTTTAAAGGAGAATGTTCATGTATCTTAAAAAAAGGAAGTTAAGATGTAAAAATAATATATAAAATAGTATCATAGTGTAATTTTTGAATTAAGAATAGTCTCACTAACTTATAGAACTTATTATAATTATCCCCTTACTATGTAATTAAATTTTTACGTGCAGTTTAGAATTAATGACTCAATATTTGGATTGAGTTGATAACGAAATTATCTATGTATTTATTTTATTTTAAAAAAAGAAAATTTTTTTTCTTAAAAAAATAAGTGGTTATTTTTATGTTTAATATCACTTTTTTTATCCGTAAGAAACAGTAAAAATCAAAATAAATATGAATATTTATAATAACACACATATAATACTTAATCAATTAAAATATATCTCTCACTAAGTTTAATATCATTGAGTGTGTGTTTAGTTTAATGTTAGAGAATTGGTTAAAAAAATTCAGAATTAATTGATTATGAGTTCAAATTGATTCTAAATTGAAATAATTTTGAATATTATTTGTGTTGGACTCAAAATTTTATACTAAATTTTACTTCTAAATTGATTTTATAATAAAATATTTAAACATAAACCAATTCACTTTAAAATTACTTCTATTTAAAATCAATTTTCCAAGATCGAAAGTATAAATATTGACATTTTTATTATCGAAAATAGAGGACAGTGGGTGGACACGGTTTTGGGTCTCGAAGGGAAACAAACGACGGCACATTTGTCGCATTGTTCCAACCGGATCCATCGCTTCGCATGTGAGGAATTTTGATTGGTAGTGTCATTGTTCCTTAGATTAGATACTATATTGCTACGTGCCCCCATCTTCTCATTTTTAAACTAACAACAAATAAACAACAATCCCAAATTCAAAAGGGATGTTTTTTTTGTGCATTGGGATCTGTAGGGACGATATGCCATCTTAATCCTATCCTACCCATGCTCACCTCACGATACTCAATTGTAGTATTCATTTTAGGAAATGAAACAAAAAAAAAAAAAAAACACAAAAGGAAAAAGAAAGATGCATGAAAAATCCAGGTGAAATCTGATTATTATGGATAGCGTTGTCCATAATAACGATAGGGATTGAGGGCTAAGCAAAAGAATAAGAATCTGTGTGAGATTGGACTAATTAGAATGCACATCATTCTCTAAGCAAACACCAAAAGGAAAGGTTTACCACTCTCATTAGGCATCAAAGTGGAATAAAGTACCTAAGGGAATAGGAGGCCCCACACGGTTTCTCTACAAGGCATGTTAGTTATTGTAACAACATGAATGGTGCTATTGACTATGAGTCTCAAGTCACATGGTTGCACAATTTGTTTTTGGTCAGTAATCACTTGTCAGGATAAAGTTCACATGCCTTTAAGAATTAAGACCATTTTAAGCTGAAAAAAAAATATTTGTGTCTATTTCTTTAATTTAATGTTCATGTCATTTTCAGCTTTTCTTTAGAAAATAAAATAAAATTGGGTCCAGCAACTTCCCCAAAATATTACAAAAACCTCTATTATTTTTTTCTTATTTAAATAAAACCTTTACCGTGGCCACTAAGGCCAAAACTTGATGGGCTTAACTCGTAAATATTTTGGGCCTTACTTTTTCCAGACACAGATTTCCCAAAAATTTTAAGAGAGCTTTAAATTAATGAAAGGCCCACATATCATCCCTAACTGGAGTAATCCCAGTCTAAATGACCCATCCTCCACTAATTAATGTAGGCCACACCATGAAGAAAGACCTATTAGTTTAATTTTGTACATTACACGAGAATTTTAATTTTGTGTAAACTTTCAAAATTTTAATAAAATCAGAAATTTTTTAAGATGAGAAATATTTAAAATAATAAAAGCATGTATAACAATTTAAAGGAATTAAAATTTAAAATACAAATGTTAAACATCATGTGTCACTCTTTAAGAAAAAATAATTACATATATATATCTATATATATATATTCTAATTTAATACTTAAAAATTATTATTAGGATGTTGATTTTTTTAAAAAAAGTAATGAAATAACTTGATAAAAGGTAATCCAGAAATCCACATGATAAATAAGCGATAAATTAAAAAAAAAATGGATGAACACTTTGGTGGGGAAAAAAATGTGTTACTTGTTTAGTCAGTTGATTCGATTTGTATCACCATTTTTTAATGACATAAAGTCATGCCATTCACTCCATTTGACATTGGAGTGTGAACTAACCTTTTGTCTTCAACCTTCTCTTTTCTTGCAATGTTTGTGAAAGCAGTTCAAGAAGAACCAATGGCTACAAAGTTCCATAACTTTGGCTGTTAAAGACAAAGAAAACAAAAATGTTAGAAATAAGAAGGATGGCCCTAGCCTTAACTTCTACGCCTTATGCATCGTCTTCTATTCATATTGTATCGTAAATGGGAAACGAGTTCCTAATTTTTCATCGCCTTCTTTGATTCAATCAAAACAAGCGATACCAACAACTTTTTTAAAGGATATATTTTTAGTTTCAAACAAAGTTAATTTTTGGTCTTTCGAAAATAAATTATATTCGTTGTCTCTCATTTATGAAAATATGTTCGTTTTTTGTCCTTTATAAAGAAGAAATGGTTTATTTTTTAGACCAAAAATAAATATTACTTTATTTAAAAGGACAGAAAACATATTTAATAAATATAAAAAAAAAAACACAAGATAAGAGTCTAGAGGGTCTTTTTCCTTTCATTATAATCAGATCATCCTTCATAGTGATATCTTTATCATCCATCAAAATTCTCGTAGAATATATGTAGAAATAGATTAGTCATATCATACCACATTTTTTCTTGCTTCTTCCTAGATCTTTAACTACATTTCAACCCTTTTATATTGAGTTTGGTTTTTATTGTCTTTATTTTTCTCGAAAAAGTTGACTTTTAAGTCTAAAGGGTTCTTGCATAAATAGACATGTTATGATGTTAACTATGTAATGTATAATCATTTATGTTTTTACACCCAGTTTATTATTTTTTATATAATTGATTCATGATATAGTGTGTTTTTATATAGAACCTTGAATCTATTATTTAGAACTTTTCCAACTATAAGTAAAATGCTCATTCTATAAATGTTGCTAAAATTGGAAGTGACATAAGACGTTTTAATCTATCAATAAATGAAAATGTTGTTGATTTCCCTCTTTTATTCTGAAAAACTTCAAAAATGATATATCTTAGCTAAAATAGTAAATTATCTTTCTTTAGCTCTAAAATCTCACTTATATAAAAAATCTCAACAAATATACAGTTTTCTCATATTTCCAATATTAAATTATTTGAAAAGTATTTGCGATCTAAAGTTACACTAAACATTTAATCTTCTGCTTGATGTAGATAGTTGTAAATTAATTGCATGGTAAAACATATTTCTTATATAATGACTATCATTTTTTTTTTGTTATAATAATATTTTTAGAAATTTTTTTATTTCTTCACAAGTATCTTAAAGGTATATTAGTTTGCCTTTGTTTAAATACTTTTTTATTTTTATTTTTATCATGCTATAGAAGTAAAGTATCTATCAATTTTATTCATAAGTATTATTTAGTAAGATATTTTCTTTCAATTATATTTATTGTAGTTTTGTAGAAATATTTTCGAGCATGCTTTAATTATAAAATTTTACTAATAAAAGAGCATGCATGCTTGAGTTTGTCAGTGGAACCTGGAACGAGTATAACTATAAGATGATCATCTGGCAAATGTCCTGTAAGCTCTAATAAGAAGAACATAAACAATGCGCTATGCATTTTTCCCCCCGGTTTTGTTATTTGACGGGCCATTATGTTTGGGCCTTTTGTTTTGAACTATGGAATTGGACATCAGAATCCCTGCAAAATGTTGGTTTAAAATTTCCCCAAATTTCTGCTATTTTGGGCCGTAAGACATTGATATTTGGGGATTTGAATCCTTCAGTTCCAATATTGAATCCTGCATCTCTCAAATTTTGAAAAATCCCAAACTGTCCTTTTCATATTATACATTTTCATAATAGGTGTTTCATAAAAATAAAAAATAGCTTTCACCATCTAGAATAGATGTTTTATAACAGTAAAATAGCTTATGGAATAGATATTCCATAACAGTAAAAAATAACTTTCGGAATACTTATTCCAGAATAGGCGTTCCATAATAGTAAAAAAACAGCCTATGAAATGCCTGTTCCAGAATAGGTATTCCATTACAGTAAAAAATTGTTTCCATAATGAATGTTTCATAATATTAAAAAATAATGGTTGAAAAAACATTATGTATTTTAGAAAGCCTATTCCAATATTCAATCTATGTTCTAGAATGACCATTTCATAAGGCTACTATATTGCTTCCAAAATCTTGTCTTCGGAATAACGGTTGAAAATATAAAACATTACGAAATTATAATTCCAAAAGACAAAACACCATGTTCTGAATCACATTCTTATCTTCAATAATGACATGAAAAGGAAGGAGGAGGGGGAGGACATTTTGTGGCGTGTGAGGAGGAGCTCGCGATGCTATCATGAAGAAGATGAAGTTGTGGGAGAAGAAGTTGCAGTCGCCAGTGAAGGAGGTGTTGTTGTGGGAGTAATTTAACAAAGAGGAAGGTGTTAGATTGAAAAAGGGTAATTTAATACTTTCAAATAGAAATGGGAGATACATGACACACGTATGAGAATACAAAATTCAAATCCCTCGTATTGATACACATATGAGAATACAAAATTCAAATCCCCTCATATTTGATACGCTGCTTTTGAATTTCAAGTTTCTGATGTTTGGAATTAATGATTTTGATCCCCAAATAAATAATTATAATTAATAAAATTATTAACTCTAACATTTCATAATATTGTACTCCTCTCCTACACAAATATCATTAGAATTAATAATGTTTTTATTAAAATTTAATAATTAATAATTATTATTTAATTTATAATTAATTTAATAACTCTATTAATTATAATTTTTTAATAATTTACTAGAACTAAAATTATAATTTAATCTTATTAATAACTATTTTCCAATAAAAATGATGTAAGAGACTCTCTTTATCGACTGACTGATCATACATCATTTTATAAGAAAGTGTCAGCCACTTGTATGTATGTATGACCAGCATATATGCCTCATAATTCCTTTATGGTTATTTTAGTTATCAAACGTATAATGTTAGCTAAGATGGGCCTGAATTGTCATCTTAAAATGTACACAAGTAATGGAGAGGGAAAAAATATACTCATGGAGGCCCCACTCCCTCAGAACCCATGCAAAGGTATGACTTAGGATTTGGGAGAAATGAATTGAAGAAAGACATGCTATTTGTGACCATTTATTTGGTGGTTTTTTAAAATTCAATCGATATTCCAATTCAGCTTTGTTGTTCACTCTGCCCTCTCACATGTTCCTGTATCCAAAGGCTATTTTCATTGACCTTTTTCCACTAATAATTTGAATGATTCTATCTTTTAGCATGGCACCACTCCCTATGTGTATATGTGTGTGACTCATTTCCTCTTCATGTGGTCACACAGTTTGGACCGCAGTGTTGTAGGGTCAATACATAAACAAATGCTGGAACCTTTTCCAGCTCAAACTCCTCTTACAGCAGTCTTTATCGTTCCTTCATTGTGTGACTTTTAACTTAATAAAAAAAAATCTTTGTTCACTTTGAGGAATAATGGCCATGCACAAACACTGATGAAAGTAATTTAGTGACAATATTGGTCCAACCCCAGTCCAGTTGCCAAAATTATAAAGTAAAGCCATTAAACAGGCAAATTGACTTATTTAATTATGTTTTTCCATGGTTCATTTTATGCACATGTCCATTGTTTAGGTTCATGCCATTAATTGTTGCTAATCTTAGATGTGATGCGAACTACTACTAGTAACCATTATTTAAGCATCTTATCCACCTTTTATTTATTCATAAAACATCAAAAAGACCTTCCTGTCCTATTTTTTTTCCTGCCCGTGTAATTGCACATTTGCGCTGCATGCAATGCGATCTATGGTTTTGCATTTTCAACCACTTACTTCACTTTGCCTCATTAGCTGTACTTTGATCCCATCGTGAGAGCGTGATATCATGTTATGCTGATTACGAACATGATGACAGATCTTATCTTATTGCTTGTAATCAATAATTTAATATGATCAACAATAAGAAAAAAATTATTTTGTACCAGTGATATTAAATTGGATTTCTTTGAATAAAATATCAAATTCTAATTTTATAAATTGAAAAAAATATAATTAAAAAAATTAACTAAATGTGATCACTTATATTTTTAAACAAAAACTAATCATGAATTATTCTATATCAATTATTTTGTACACATTATGCAAAACCCAAAAAGCACATTGGACTTGGACCAATGATTTCAGACGACAAATACTGCGAGGACCAAAAGCAGCATAGAAACCGATGCCTTCGCCGAGCTACATGCTGATGTCGCCATGTGACCTCTGAAACCAAAACTAAACAATCTCTCTTCTCTCAAATTCTCTTTCAACTTTTTTTTTTCTTCATATTATTAGTTTAATCATGGTTCAATAATTAGGCAAGAATCGGATTTCGGAATTCAAAACCCCATAACCTTAACCAACGCTGCAACGATTTTATTTTATTTTCCTTTCAACGGATTGATTAAACCCCACTTGTTTATTTTTGGTGCAAAAACGAAATGCCAACAAACCTCTACCTTCCTTCTCTTCTCTTCTCCAAGTTCTCATATCATATCACTGTTTGTGTCTTCATTTCTACTTCTTCACAAACCCGAATACGAAATACCTCTCTCAACCACTCCTTCAACGTCAGGTTAGGTTTGTTGGTTTCTCTCAGTAATCTTTTTCAATTTTAAGAGAAAATGTCAGAGCAGAAGAAACCCCCCAAAAGCAGAGTTTTCTATGTTAGAATGAAGCTCCTGCACAAACAAGGGAGCAAGCCTCAACAAGATAAAAACAACAACTGCTTTCACACATATTACAAATGGGTTCTCTGGTTTTCTTTCTCCCTCTATTTCTTCACTTCCTATCTCATCACTAGCAACCCCAACAACACACCAACCTCTCCAGACACATCCCATGTTTCAAACTTCGAATCCAACGTTGTCTCTCCTACCCTTAACGAATCCACTACGAACACTCTAGGTAACACACAGAAAAACTGGTTAGCATTTTCAGTTTAAAAAAAATTACTTTTTACTTTTGCTTTAGACTTATTTCATCTTTGTAGGGGTGCTGAAGAATATGAAGGTGTTCGTTTACGAGCTTCCTCCAAAGTACAACACCGATTGGCTTGCGAACGAGAGGTGTAGCAGTCATTTATTCGCTTCGGAAGTTGCTATTCACAGGGCACTGTTAACGAGCGAGGTTCGCACGTTTGATCCATACGAAGCTGATTTCTTCTTCGTCCCAGTTTACGTGTCTTGCAACTTCAGCGCCGTCAACGGCTTCCCGGCGATTGGCCAGGCGCGAGCTCTTATATCCTCCGCCGTCAACCTTGTCTCTACCGAATACCCATTCTGGAACCGCAGCAGAGGATCCGACCACGTCTTCGTCGCTTCCCACGACTTCGGCGCATGCTTTCACACCATGGTAAATAAAAATCTAAGGCCCACATTGTTTAAAAGATAGTGTTACACTGTTTATAAAGCTTAGTATTTCATACGTATTATTATTGTTTTGTGAAGGAGGACGTGGCTATGGCTGATGGAATACCGAAAATCTTGAAGAACTCGATAATGTTGCAGACATTCGGCGTCATTCACCAGCATCCGTGTCAAGAGGTTGAGAATGTGGTGATACCGCCTTACGTTTCGCCGGAAGGTGTACGGAGTACGCTGGAGAAGTTTCCGGTGACCGGACGCCGAGACATTTTTGCTTTTTTCCGAGGGAAAATGGAAATCCATCCAAAAAATGTCAGCCGACGGTTTTACAGCAAGTAATTACCAATAATTATTTTTTTACAATTTTTTTTATTCTTAAATTATTCTTTTTTTTTATCTGAACCTTCAAAATTTACTGTTGCACTATAAAATACAGATAGAGGCAGTAAGTGCCACCCTTTCGTCTAGTTAATCATAATGCTTCTAATCAATAATCTATTAATTAATTTATTGACCGTTTTTTTTTTCTTGTGAAGGCGCGTGAGGACGGAGATATGGCGGAAGTTCAACGGTGACCGGAGGTTTTACCTGCAGAGGCATAGGTATGCCGGTTACCAGTTGGAAATTGCACGGTCGGTGTTTTGTTTGTGTCCGTTGGGGTGGGCTCCGTGGAGTCCGAGGTTGGTGGAGTCGGTTGCGTTGGGGTGTGTGCCGGTTGTGATTGCGGATGGGATACGGTTGCCGTTTTCCTCCGCCGTGCGGTGGTCGGAGATATCGTTGAGCGTGGCGGAGAGGGACGTGGGGAAGTTGGGGAAGATTCTGGAACGCGTGGCGGCGACGAACCTGAGTGTCATTCAGAGCAACCTGTGGGACCCGCGGAAAAGGCGGGCCCTGCTTTTCAATAACAACAAGGTGCAGGAAGGGGACGCCACGTGGCAAGTTCTGGTTAGTTTGAGTGACAAGCTAGGTAGGTCTCACCGAAGGTCTTTGGTTCCTAACCAATTGAGGAGTGACACGTAATGAACTGGTGTTTACAACGTGGATTTGTCGCTCTCCGTTGCATTTGCTCGCATGCAATGGTTATTGGTTGGTGACAGCTGCGTTTTTCTTTGGCTCGTTCGCGTTAAGGAATTTTGGTACTGTGAGGGTGGACCCACGGGAATAGAGTAGATTTTTTGCAGGATTTCGTTCCAGTGTTTTTCATCAGATCACAAGCATTGGTTCGTTTTGTTCACAGATGAATCTTCATTTTATTATTCTTTTGCTCTAAGTCATTTTTTATGTAAATAAATTATAGAGTTTGTAGTTACAGATAAGTATTAAATATTAAATTATTTTTATTCTTATTAATTAAATTAAATTTAGATAAAATTTAGAAGTATTCCTCTTCTACTTTTATATATAAGTAAAATAATAATATTAACTTATTCGATTAAATGTCAGTAAATTTATTTTATTTTATTTAATGTTAAAACATCTATATTTAATTTAATTTTTATTTTTAATAATTATTTTATTTATGATAGAAATTTTTAATAAAATATTTTAAAAATAATTTTATTTTTATCTGAGATTAATAAAATTAAATATAGGATGAATGTGAGTTGGCAGAAAGATGGTGAAATGTGAAAGGTTTGGAATTTGGTTAGCGAAAAGATTGATTAGTTTGGATGCAGTAGGGGTGTGTCAGAACTTTACAGTGTTTTTAATGTTAAATTTGGGAACTAGTGAAGGTGTCAGTGGCCACGAATATGGTATGCTATGGCCTATGGCTATGGGTGTCAAAATCAGAGACCTCGACATTTGACATTTGTGTCACAGTTTCAAAAAATTATTACGCAAATGTCACACATCTTATCACGCGGCCTAATTTGTTGGACAGTCTGACAAAATAGATAAGCTGATATGGCAGTCTCCTAATAGTTATCTATTTCGCTAATGTCAGTAGCGAAATAGGTTGGTGTTCAACGGTCAGCTAACGTGGAGGAGGTATAATTCGCTGCAAGAGGTAGCGAAATAGGTGGGACGTTATCCCAATCAATGGGTCCGTTATACCACGTGTCAACGCCTTACGTAATTTGCTACAATGGCTAGCGAATTATATCTCCTGGACCACATTATATACCCCACCCCCTCATTTTCATGTTCCTTTCTCGGTTTCTATCCCTCCCTTTCAAAATTTTAAAATTTCTAAAAGGTTTTTGGCTTTTGTGGGTTGTTCATTTTGATATTGGTGTGTGTATCTTCTTCATTTGGTGTGCAATATATCAAGTAAGTTGTATATATTTTGTTTTATTATCATATGATTATTTGATATTGTAGTTGTTGTATAATATGTAGGTTTTTGGTATGAACCATTAGGTTAGAGTATAACATTTGAAACACTATGTTAGATTATATGTTGTAGGAACATTAGGTTAGAAGACCATTGATAATGTGTAGGTAGATGATAAGTTGAATTTGATATTGTGTGGATGTTATAATTGATAGAATTTTTTTTTATAGTTTTCAAAAATATATATATTTGAATATACATTTATGTTTAGTTAATTACATTTATTGACATTCAATAAGAAGTAGGTTTTTGAATTTGCAATTGAATGTACGTAATTATTGTAATATGATTATTTGAAATATTGAAAACAAAAAAAAATTAAACATTATACTTAAAAACAAAAATAAACATAAAAGGAGTGGTGTGTAATTTATTTAAAAATAAATTTTTTAATTTATTTCATTAGGAAAATGAAACATAAAAGGAGTAGTATAATTTATGAGTAGATATAGTTTTTTGAATACGGATTTGAATGTATTTATTTATTTGAATATTATGA
>PYAF01004402.1:312240-337641 GCA_007407185.1 Glycine tomentella | reverse complement strand
AGGAGTTGAACTTGTGAGGTTTTATTTAAAGATAAAATAATAAATCATTAAGACATTTACTTTGTTTAGTTAATTTTATAAAAATTATTTCACACTATCATTAGTCTAGAGTTATTAGCTTTTTTTTTTGAAATATTAAAATTTATAAATTGAAATATTTGATATTTAAATATATTTATTATTAAATTTTACATGTATTAATTTTATCATGAAATTTTATTTTAATATAAATTAATAAATTATTATATATAAAAAACTGTTGTTATTTTATTATAATTTAAAAAATTACATCAAATAGTAAACATTATTTTGAAAATTTTATTTACGTAACTTAGACAAGTAACGTAAATTTAAAATAATATTTAAATAATGTACAAAATTAAAATTTCATTAGTTATTTAATTAAAATTAAATTTGTATTATTTATATATAAAAATTTACATATTTATGGATGCAAAACACATGATATGCCCTCGGTGGGTGCCATCGCAGGTCGACATTGCTCACCGCTACCATTATGCCTGCATGTCAATCTGAAATAAGACATATTCCATCTTTCTGCGTAACATGAATACGAATAAGTGCCAAAAACCAAGACCAGTTGTCAATATCCTCCCCATAGACTATCGCAAATGCTAGTGGCAGGACGTAATTGTTGCCGTCAATTAATATTGCAATAAGTAATGTCCCCCGATATTTCCCATACAAATGGGTACCATCGATGCTGATGACGGGCTTGCAATAATTAAAAGCATCGCAACACTGCTTAAATGTCCAAAACACCCTCTTGAATACCCTACCACTTTCGTCCAATTGTCCATCAACATAATGCTCCGTCGTTTCCAACTTATAAGCAGACCCTTAGGCATAATTTAACATATAACGCAACCACCTTGACAGGAACGCATAGGATTCATCCCAATCCCCAAACACCTTAATAATGGCTTTTTGCTTTGCCTTTCATGCCTTCCTGTATGATATATGAAATCCTTGCATTGTTGAAATCCTTTCCTGAATTAGGGCGATTTTAACACTGAGGTCCTCTCTAATCATTTCTGCATTTGGTAAAACAATATAACAAGTCATTCAATATTCACACACTAAATATACACATAATTGTATAAGAATTAGAAGTACCTATAATCAACGAACATATCAAATTTGAGTCAAGCTGTTTGTGATCCTGGGAGAGATTAACAGCAAGGCACGTGTGTACATTGTTCCATATGTTTACAACCCAATCACTGCTGGCCTTCTTTTCGTATGCCCTCATCCTCCATGGACAACCGTCATTATGATTTTCACAAACCATTATAATCCTTTTCATATCACTTTTTGCAACTACGGCTGTCCGATTCTCAGCCATGCAATATTGTTTTATGGCCATTTACACGTCGAACTTGCTCGTAAACACCTGCCCCTTATATAGTGGTTGACCCATCTCCCAATTAGGTACTTGCACCCCTTCCATGTCATCTGTCTCCTGATCTAGGTGTGCCCAATTAATATTCGTGTAATGACTTATGTTAGACCAAAACGGTGCATTATGTTCTCCTATTTAATGAGACAATGACGACATTCTTATGCTTAACCCACAACATATCAACACTAACACTACTAATTAACACACAATTATGAATCCGTACCTGAAATCGGAAGCTGAGTTTGCATTCCAACAATCCCTGGCGAAGGGATTTCAAAAGCACGATCAAAATCACTGTCTACGTCCGTATTCGATGAGTCACTATCTGGAACAGCATCTTCATCAGCCTCTTCCTCAGAACTGTCCATGGGCCAAGCTAGATTGTGGGCCGCCGTCATTTCTGTATCTTCATAATCGATTTGCTGGGATGTTTGCGTTGCTGGTGGTGGTTGTGGTGATTGCGATATACCAAGTTCTTCGGAATTCACCATCGGCTCAAAGTTCAGGTCAAACGAGGCAATATTTGCAACCAATTCTTGACTGCTTGACTGTCCACCACAATATATTTCCGCATATAACTCTATAAATCTGGGGTTTTCTCCATCGGATGTGCAGGCATCAGTAACTAAGGTTACATCGTCGTCATCCACAATATCCACACCAACCCACTGCACCGAGTTACCAGATGCACATCTCGCACTAAGTCGAGATACCGATTGACCCCGTTGTAACCGCAACTTCTTGTATATCATTCACATCAAATGATCATAGCTGCATCGCGGAGGAATACGAAACATTTTGTTTTCTCCTTCAAACACTTGACCATTAGGTCCAACATATCTCCTTCCATTATAATATACAATGGTAATTAAACCATTCCCATTGTCACTCATTTTACAGAAATTCACCAACAAATAACACTACAGCGTAAAAAAAATTCACACAGGCACAAATTAACAATGGTGCTGTCGTATAAAAAGGGGGGGTAGGTTAGTAATTCGCTGGTGATGATAGCAAAATAGGAAGCCTATTTCGCTGCACCTACCAGCGAATTAAGACCAACCAATCACCAAAAGCCACGTGTCAGCCCCCACGTAATTCGCTTACATAATTCGCTAGTGTCAGTAGCGAATTACGTGGGAACTGACACATGGCTCTAGATGTCTGGCCTCGCCTATTTCGCTTGCACGCATAGCGAATTATGTATGCATAATTCGCTACGTATGATAGCGAATTCTTCTATGACTGTCACCTGTCCTTGCCCGTCTCTTACAGGGCACTAGCGCATTGGCAGGAGGCCGTCACATCAGCCTACCTATTTCGTCAGACTGCCCAACGAATTAGGCCACGTGACAGTCTGAGAAATAGTTTGACATGTGTGGCATTTGGGTAATAATTTTTTGAAATTGTGGCACAAATGTCGAAGTCTCGTCAAAATCAAATGTAGAGGGGGAGAATCCTGCAAATACAATTCGATTGTTTCCATTATAAGCTTTTTGATCAGTTTCATTAAATGTATACTTATTTTTTTTTATCAATAAATATACAAAAACATTAATTCATGTGAAATGATTATTTTCACTGAGTGAGATTATTATTATTTTTAGCTGATGTAAGATTAATTTATTAAATTTTTTTATACATATGTTGAAGATTAAAAACTACAGCTTCACTATCGGGATAGTTTCGTCCTCGTACGAATTCATTGCACAAGCATAAATATTACAGCTTATAGAGGCGAAATTGGCTGTGTCAAGTTTGCCCAACTTTTACCGTACATTTTTTTCCCTATTTAACCACTTTCCGTCCCTATTTTTATTCAATATTTTTGTTAGAGATGATGGTAGGAAATATAATGAGTTTATATATTTCTTCATTTCTTATTCCAAGTTTTATTGGTTATTTATTTACACTTCAATATGAGCGAATAATGTGTAGGAAATAGATTGGACAGACTAAGTATATTAACATGTTAATTTTAACATTTTATACAAATAAATTGTAGAATTGAGGTACAACTTTATAATTATATTTTAAGGAATTGAATTTTTATTCATAGTCAGTATCTAGATTTTTATATTTTAACTAATAAAATATCATTGGATTAAAGTATTACATAAATAAATATCCATGTCCCCCCAAAAAGTTACATAAATAAATATTTATAATATTAAAAGGATAATATTTATAATTTTGCATATAATTTCCACTTCATAGCGGAAGAGATCATGTATCGTTGTTGTTGGAACAGAGTCAGAGATAAGCCATCATTATCGTGTTTGCAGAAGCTACATGTATCGAAACATGAATAAATTGAAATGGTTATGACAATAATACATTCATGACTAGATTGGGGAGCTGCGCAAGGCATGCTTGTTGAAAATGTTCCACTTTTCACTATTTCTACAGGCACGATTTCTTTCAAGGTCTTGATGGAGAGTTCAAGACATGAATAATATATTTCACGTATTATACTTGGAGAGACTAGACTATTATTTTGCAGGACATTGCAATTTGGACAAGTCTTCGAGGCAATTCTAATTAATTTCGCATTTATTACTTAAAGTAATTACACACAAACATTCACATTTTTTAAACACTTAATTAATATCCATCATTTTTCTCTATCTCTCTCTTCATGTTACATCAGTAGTAATACTTATAATATCTACAGTCCTGATTTTTTGCCATCCATGAATTTTTAACACCTAATTAACATCTTTATTTTTCTCTCTCTTTTTCTATCAAATCATATCACCTATTATATTTATACTTTTATCTCTTTTTGTCTCAAGGTGTCAACTAGCATTAGGTATAAAAAAAAATTCTCTTTTCTAATATTTATGTTTTTCTCTTTTTTATTTTTCTCTCATTAGGTATATAACAACACATTGAATTGGGTATTCCTAAATACTTTTCCTATTAATTACATAGTTTGTGGATGATAAAAGCCCATGAAATTTGCAATACAGTCGTGGTGGACATTGTTCAAATGACTCCTCGTGTGAATTGGTTTGGATTAGAGGTGGGATAGCCAGGCCGAAGTCTTGGGCTTCTTGGCCCAAGGAAGATCCTCCTCCGCAGTCATTCTCTTTTATGAGTGTTACATGCTAACCGTTAGTTCTTCCCATTTGATTGTATCGGTCGAGATTTGTTCAGAGTTTGTTTCTTTGGAGAACTATTCTCTGAGTGCATTTGTTTTGTTTTATGGATTAAAATTCTATTTTTGGGAATATAATTTTAAAAATCTAATATTCTTATTTTTTTCCTTACAAATTTTGAAAAATTATTTTTAAATATTGTTGATTTTTGTATTAAAAAAAAAGTGATATAATGCATTATTGCATTTTTAAGTATTGTTGATTTTTGTAAAAATAGTAAATATTCTTTATATATATATATTTACTTTATTTTTATCCTCCCCTCAATTAATATCGACCTTCGTGTTTTTACTGTCCAACACCCTTATCATATTTTAGATAAAAGTATTAAGGACATACGTAAACTTATAATTGAAGAATTAGTTTTAAAATATTTCTATTTAGAATTGATTTAGTTATTGCAGAAAATTATTAAATAATAGAGACATTTTTATATCTTAGCTTAAAAATTTTCACACTCTCATGTTATCAAAACTAAACTCTTAATATATAAACCCATAAGTTTCTTTAAGGAATAATAAGCCAATAAGAATGGGGAGGCATGAAGATTGTTGCTTATTTAGTGAAACTGAACTTGCCGACTTGCTAGACAAGATTATGATTTTAAAAAGGGTAGTATATGGCCTTTAAAGTGGAAGAAGAAAGGTAAGAGCCATATACGATTAATCGGAGCTATTTTTGGTGCCATGGTTTTCTTTATCAATCACACTCATATTCGTTATGATATCTTAGAGTCGTTTGGTAATTAAATTAGGATAAAATATGACATGATGAGAAAACATATACGAACATCATAAGATAATAACATAATTAATTTTTTTCCTTTAAAAAAGCGCATAATCAACTTTTATCACATCTAATAATCTTTGATGTGCACTAAATAATAAGTCAATGAAATATAATATGAATTATGTTCAAATAAAAAAAAATTACTACTTCATTAAAGTTACATATAATTTTCTAAAATTAACTTTTAATTTACTTATTTATAAATTTTGAAAATGATAAAAAATTATAATATTAACTAAATTATTTAAAATTATATTATATTTATCAGTTACTTTTCTTAAAAGTATAAACAAATTATATATGTTTTATAAAGCTATAATTATGATTCAAATCCTTTTCTTTAAATACATCTAGCCAATAATTATTTAATTTTAATATTTTAATAATAATATCATTTAAATCTATATGTCAAGAAACATTATTTGAGCAATAATGCTAGTCATTGCATTGATAGTTGATAGCGTTGAAGGGTTAGTTTATACTCCCTTTCATTTATTTCTTTTTATATGTCGTTTAAGGTTGTTTTTAGAAATTAAAAAATATAATATTTTTTATTTTAATAAAATAGGTTTAGAATTTCCTATTTTATCCTTTTTCTTTCCATCCACAATAAATGTGTGTGAATTAATTATTCCACCTGTTCTAGATTATATAATATTTAAGATTTTGACACAAATATTTAGGAATATAATTAATTTATTAAATTTTAAAGAAAACATTAAGTAACTTTATAATATATTATTTATCTCATTAATTAATAACTCTTTTATTCTTCTTATAAACTACTTCCACTAAATATTGACTAAGAATAGTTTTGTAAAAAATAACCAATGATGCACTGATTTTGTAAAATGATATATATTTTAAAATATTTTCTGTCTCTAAAATGCATTATAATCTGAAACAGAGGAAGTAAAGATTAAAAGATAAGTAGAAGTATAATTAATAAATAAGTAATTAATGTGATATTAAACTTTGTGAAAGACAGATAAAAAGAAATAAATTTATTTAAAAAATCTGACACTTTAAAAGAAACAAAATAAATAATAATTTGCAAGATTACAAAATTAAATAGTTATTGGTACATTTTTTGTAATTATATCATTATATTAATTAATTATACAACCAAAATCAAAATATAAATAGAAAATGATGTGAAACTAATTACAATTAGATACGTTATTATTATTATATTAGTGTGAAGTATCTAAACTTTGTTAATAATTTATCTTTGTTAAAAATATAATAAAATATCTTTAATGTGGTTTTTCTTTCTAATTATATTTTTTTTATTCATAAGATTTAAAGTTCGAAATCTTACTTTTACTTTAACCAACAAATTATTAATAATTCCTTCCGAATAACTTTATTTCAATCAAACCAATGGTTGAAAGTTTGAAGTGGGGGTTGTTTGCACGATTTAATGCATTGTTCCAACCCTAGATTCTCATTGAAATCCTAAATTCATTCATGTGACATTTGACAATGCCACAACTAGACAAGGATTAGTACGACAAAGTAATGCTTCTGATCACTCACAAGATCAAATAGAAATTCAAAGCAAGATTAAGATAGTTCACATGATTTGATAGCCTTTATCTAGGGCTAATTGGTGTAAACCATACATGATTTATAATAATATCAAACACACATGACCGATAAGGCAATTTTTATTGGGCCAGGCAGTAGTGTATTGAATCGAAATCGAGCATCATTGCCAACCATCGATATGCCTTTCTGGCTCTATTGGTATGTCAAGTCCTGTCTTCTAGTTCCAGTTTAAAGAGCATAATTTATATTAACTCAAAGCACACTTTTTAATTACTCCTAAGCAATAGTTATTATGCTTTTTTACAATAAGGATCGCAAGCACACTTTGATTTTGCGGGTTTGCTGTTGTTTGTTGGTGGCTGCAGCTGTTCACGTCTTGTGTGAGCTGTTTTGCCTCCCTGTTCACGTCTTGCACCTTTATTTAATAAAATTTCTCTTTGGCCTTCTAAAAAAAAAAAAAAAAAAAAGCTGTGCTTTACAGTATCAAGAAAGAATCTTATTTCCGAATAGTTAAAAAAACTGTGGTAATTAAATTTTATAAACCGAATGAGAGGATCATCATGATCTTAATTATTTTTCAAAGTTGTGTAAATAAATTGCTAAAACTAAAACAGTAGTAAGATTTTTCTGAATATTAGGAAGGAAAGGTCTATCTACATTACTAAAGTTATCTTCATGGTATCTTCTTAAATTGGGTGGGTCAGTATTTGTCTTATGCTTGATTAAGTTTGTCTTTGTTTAGTTATTAATCGTTTATCATTTCTCAAATAAATAGCTAACTATTTTTTTTCCTTTACTCTTTCTCTGCTTTATACAAACAACTAAAATTTTACCTTTTTATATTTATTTTCTCTTCTCTCTAATTTCTTTGTAACTGTTAATTTTTCGGCGTTCAAACAAAGCACAATTGTCCTTGGCACGGGCACTCTACCGACAACAGCAGAATAGAACATTAGTTATTATTTTTCATGGACTCACAGATTGAATAATTAGTTTGGTTGTCCAATTTAGCAACAAAAGTCCATAAGAAGGTTCTTTCAAACGGCTTACTTTCAGAGGGACAAAGGTACCTTTTCTCATTTCTGCTACCTAAAACGAATTAGGAAAGCATCCAAAATCCAACTAGATTTATTTCAACAGGAAAAGGACTAAAGTAATAGTGCTTCACAATTACAAAAACATCCCAATCTTTTGTGGGGTACAAACAAACAACACAATTACATAAACAACGAAAACATCCCAATCTTTTTTGAGGGGAACTTGGACGCTCACTGTTGTTGCAATTACACTTAGCATTAGCAAGTGGAACCATCACAAAATCCACCCCCTTAACAAACTGCTTTGGTAATATGTGAAAAATATAAAAAACTTGAAATATACCAACTTGAACCAAATTTAAACCAATTAAGTTGATGTATGGATTTCAATTGGGAAAGTTCAAAAGTAACTTTATTTTCAAAGCAACAAATTAATTATTCCTTTTTCATTCTGTATTTGCAATTGTGTATTAGAATTTATACAAAATACGTACTTTCCCAATTTTAATCCAAATATAGCTTAAAACCTTAGCATTCTGGAGTAAGTGTATGGTCTCTCCCAGGATCATGGCAATAGTCATAGACCAAGTAGTTGTTTTGGACCCATTGCATTGAAGCAAATTGCTGAGGACTAAGGCTGCCATAGCCTGATGGTGAAGGAGATGGTGGCTGGCATGAGGTTGAGGCTTCAGTGGTACAACCTTGTATTTTGAAGTTTTTGTATCTACCAAAGAAGGGTTGGTAATTATAATCAGCTTTGTATTTTCCTCCCTCTGTAGCCCATGAAGATGCATCCCATATTGATCCGTACACATACATTTCTCTTGTGGGGAACGTGGCATCACTCTTCCTAGAATACCTCCTTATTGGGACATCATCCACTAAAAATCTGCATGTATTGTAAGATAATTAAACTACTAAAACTAGTAAGCAATATACTAAATCTAGATATTGTAAGATTTTATGATAATCAACCTACTCCCGTGAAAACTACGTTTTCATCCCATAAAAAGGCTATGAATGATGGAGTGACGAAAAAGAAGCTAGATGCACATTTTTCTCTCACTTTGACTAACATGATTAAAGGTTAATAGGTATATTTTAAAGGGGTCCACATTCCATTATTGCATAGAAATGATATTTTCAGTGAAATATTTTAACCAAGTCATAGTAATTTCCTAATTGGGCTAGTTGGTTGTTTTGATAGTTATTATACACACAGAAAATAGTTATTCACAAAAACAATTATGGTAAGGGTTTCAAGTTAGATTTTATCGAAACAGTTTATGTAGATCATGGTAGTGCATGAAGATATTACATGATCTCACTGGGTTCCCACAGAATAGCATAGTTGTGAAAATCTTGTGTTGGGTCGAACCAAAGGTGAAACCTCATCTCTCTCCCTATAATGTTCCCATCTCCACTTCCTCTGATGTATACATTTGTCTGCAAGACATATGGCTTATCTGGCGTGGTACCAAGGAACTCAATGTCTATTTCATCATGGTGTCCTGGGTAGTCTTGGTTGTTTGAAAGCTACAATTCCCAAATGAAATAACGAAGAAAAAGGATGAAAAACTGTACATAGTAAAAAGATATTGTACGCTCAATTTTAAACATGAGCTAAAAGTTATAGATTGATCCTCACGTATAAAGATGTTATGACTCCTGCAGTGTAACCAGGTTGAAGCTTAATCGCAGCACCAAAGTATCCAGACCGATAAGAGTGAAGTGACTTGAATCCACTCCCTGTGTATTAAAAAAGTGCTAGTAAAAATCTAGTAACTAGCATGGTTTTATATTGCGGTTATGGTCGCGGTTTCTGTCACGTTGTGGTGAACTAGAAAACCTTTACATTGCAGGAAAATGTGATTGATGTGGTCGTAATGCGATTACGGAGTGTCAAATTACCTTGACATTGAGAAAGTAATTGTCGGTTCGCAATTTAAAACCATGGTAACTAGTAATAGTGAAAGAACAATTTATAATAAACCAATAGATAAAGAAGCATATGTAGTTGGATTTAACTATTTAAGTTAGGAGTTTATCTGAGAACATTTTACAAACCTGAAAAAGAGTCAAGCCAGATTGTTAACGAGTCTTGGTCTAGTTTCTGATGCTGAGGTCCCCAAAGGTTTCTAAATCCCTCATCAAAGCTAACAGGACTAGTTTTGGAACTAGGGTAGTAGCCAGGTGAAGGTGGACCCTGAGAAGTACCATAACGAATCATGAGTGAGAGTAAAAGAAGAGAAAAGAGAGGAACCATGTGGAACAAAGAGGAAGTTAACAATGGCATTGTAGTGACCCAGAGTGGTTCTGCTCAGATGCAGGGTGGGACACAAGATCAAAGGGGTAGGTAGTTGGTGCTGATGAAGAGTGTGAGTACACTGTTAATATATAGAGGGATTTGGAGGCCCCACACAGTGCCAAAAACGGCGATAACTTGGTTGAATAAGGAGTTGAGTACACGAGGGAATTAAGTTTATCAGGTTTGTGATGATAAACAAGAGGGGCAAATAGTTCAATTTTTGGTGTGCGTTTTTTTTTTTTTTTTTTTTTCATTTCTTCTAGTGAGGGAATTTCCTTTTCAAGTAAATGAATGTTAGTTATGCTTCGTCAATTGGGAAGGAGAGGGAAACTTGGAGGATGAAAGACACCTTAACGGTTACTTTCGTGACATTTATTTTGTGACCTTTGAAAATGTGACAAAGATGGCAGAGAGAGCTTTAGACATGAAGGATTCACCTTATCAAAAGCATTAAATGTTATCTCACAACACTTGGACAAGGTATATGATAAAAGAGAAAAACGTCCGGAACTTATGTTTCGGGGGATGTGATGGGAATTGGGATAGGATATATAGTTATGTACCTTCATAATGACTCATCAATGAGAACTTTCTTGGGGTACTTTCACACTTTCATTCAATTAACATTTTCATGCTACTGTACAATAATGTTGTTATGCTAATGAAGTGAGTAATAGTGTTCTTACAAATATGAAATGAGTAATATAGTATTCTTACAATTGACTTTTACAACAACTTTACAGGCATTTTTTTTATCTTTATCTCTTTTTTTTACATCACTCATTTTATCACAATTTTCCTATCTTTTCTTCCTATTACCATCCCTTGAGTATAAATTGTTATATATATTTATTTTGTATGAATAGTATTACACATGCAAACTCTGTTATTTTGTGTAAAATCACATACATAAACAATAATGCGTATTTGCAGCAGAGTAGTAAAGTATAATGGGTTTAATAATTGGAGGACTTGTTTCTAGTCAACTCTTACTGTTACTGAGCAACATATATAGGAACTTATAACCACCAAGACCTATTATATTTAGCATGTTTTGACTATTTTGATATTGGGATATCCACTTGAAGAGTCTTAAATTTTCTTCCATTCTTACAGTTTAATTCCATGACTTCACAACTGTGTCTGCAGCATCAATAACCTTGGAAACCTTCCATAATTCGGTTGATTCCATCTAAAATTATGGGTGTTTTTTTCTAATCTGACTGGCCTTGGTCTTTTGCTGATCATAGAAAGCAACAATATCAAATCTCAACAACTTAGATCTTTAGATAATAGAAGTTATGGTTGGTTTATGAAGTTCAAAAGAAATTTATCTCATAGTAGGTAGCAAAATGCGGAGGTTAAGTTATATGTGATTGCATAATTGATCAACTACCAGCGTACTAACAAAGAGCGTCGACAAACTACCATATATATAGTGCCATTTTTTAATCTGAAGTTTTTTGTGATTTTGGCAGACTCCAATTAGTCACAGAAAGTAGTTTTAATTTATTTATTTAATACAGAAAGTTCTTAGGCCATAAAGTAAGGATTGCTCGTAAGTTGTTATTTTTTTGACAAATAACATCGTTTGGGATTGAAAGATTGATGAAAATTTTCAAGTATAACAGTAGCAGAGGTGAAAAGATTAGACCTCAAGCTGTTTTATTGTGGCAAGAACAAAAGCAGTCCTTAGTGGATAATGGATAGAATTAGGATGCAATTCCAAAAGATTAGAGTACCTAGCAGCAGATTTGTTTGATTGCATATTAATTTGATTAGAATGTTAGGAAGAGGATTCGAATCTACGACCCCTCCCTCTCATGGTGTTAGTGGAAGCAGCAATGTTAGTGAAAGCAACCCTGCGTGTTTATGGATTTAGTTAGTTCACAAAAATTGTAAGAAAACAATTTTTCTACGCAAGTGGCTGTCCACGTTCTTTCTCATCTACAAAGGAAATAGAAATACATCTCCCTTGTGTTTCGCAGCTCTGTTTCCTTCAAGTTAATTAAATTCTTACTAAGTTAATATGACTATGTTTATATAATTTAATAGGACTTCTTCCCAAATCATTACATCTTTTCTTCCTCCCGAGCAAGGACGGAACTAGGTTAGAGGGGATAGGGGCAGTCGCCCCCCCTGAATGCACAAAACTTCCTCAACACCAATGTTAACATTATACATGTGCCCCCCCAACACATTGAGATATAATCAATAATTTTATAAATTAGGTAAATAAAATATATGTTATTTTCTACAATTGTTTTTCTTAGCTCTAACTGTAATTATTTATTTTTGTTATTTGCTATTTAAATTATTTTTATTTGTCTTAGCTCATATAATTTCAACTTTTATATAGCAACACTAACTATTTCATTTACTATATAATTTTAGCAATTATAAATTAATTATATTTAAATATGTTTTCTCATTTATATCTTAGATTTTTATTTTTTGTCTTAACTCATCTGTTCATCACAAGAAATGAATCCTAATTAATCTGAAATTTGATGTAAAGATAAGTAAAGTTTGATCAATAATTATTTTTGCTGTCAAGGATTAAACTCGAATACTATTCAGACATTTAATATTAATTTCAACACATTAACCACTTTGTCTAATCACTTGATTATTATATGTTAGATTTTAAATTGCTTTCAAAATTAATTTTACCCATAGATCAGTATTGATTTTGCTTATCATCTGTGTTAATTTTTCGCGTCCTCTAACAAAATTTTCTGGTTTTATCCGTGCTCCAGAGTAGCTAGTGGCGGATCTAGGATTGAGTTAGAGGGAACAAAGAAGCTAGTTAGTTAAATAAAGTAGTATATTTATAAAATGATATAAATATTCTTAAATAAGAATAAGATATATTAATTTAGTTTTTATATATTCTAATCATTGAGGATATAATAATATTTTTAATCTTTACTCTTTTTATTGGAGTTTTCTTTCCAAAATAGAAGGAATAGATTTTGGTGTGATATGCACTCATTTTTTTCTTTCCTCCCTTGTTTTCTTCTATATCAAAGGAGAAATTGTTTTTAATGAGCTTGTATTCCTTTCTATCCTTTCCTTTCCACTCTTTTACATAGTACCAAACAAAGTGAATTTGCATTCGATTATTCTTTTCTCTTAATCCTCAGATTTTTCATGGAAAATAAATCTAACTCATCTGAAATTGGATGGAAGAAAGTAAATAGAGTTCGACTAAGAATTATTTCCAGCAAGTGAATTTACATTCTATTTTATATCCAGTTTATTGTTATTTTATTAAATACTATCAATTAGTCGGCAACAACTAATTAATTTAAAAAATATGTTTGAAATCAATAATATCAATCGTCAATTACTTGTACAAAGTGAGTCCCTTATAGACCACATACATGTTTGTTGGTGGGTGTGCCCTACAACACCATGGCTTTAGTGCGGTGTACTTCTGGTCAGAAAACAAGAAGAGCTCTAGCAAAGTTCATGTAACATGTTATTCTGTACAATTAAAATTCAAAACCAAACAGTGAGACAATGGGACCTTTAAATCCATGGATGGAGCATTTCGTGTAAATAATTTTAGGGACCATGTGGGGTGCTTTTCAAATCTCCTAACCCGCAAACAACGTAAAATTGACCCCCGCATGAGCTTTCTACATGGCGAAGTCAATTACCACGAATGAGTTGCACTTTCTGTTCCTTTTCGTGCTTAATCTTCAATAGCTGAAACAAAGTGGAAATACTCCAGGAGTTGCTCAAATTCAAAACAAAAGGCCCATGGCTACAAATAAATAATTGGTTTATACATTATTAGGAAAATTATAACCATTTTGTTTGCATGTTGATGGATAAAGAATATTTTAAAATCGTTGTCCCATCAACATTATTTTTAAATATTCGTTCAACTGATGAAAAAAAAAATCGTTCAATGCCAAATTCGATTTACGGAGTCTTTCGCATATATTCACTTAAAGAGAAATTTCATATATATATATATATATATATATATATATATATATATATATATATATATATATATATATAGAAAGCAAAGTTTGAACTTCTAAACACTATCATGAATACTCAGTATAATTATAAACCAAAAGTCCAAAACTATATCAATTAATATACCAATCTTTTAGAATTTATCGACATAGAGATTTTATTTTATTTAAATTATAAGTTTCTTTTAAGAAAATTTATAAGTTTGATTCGTTTGAATGCCTTTCCAGTTCTTTTTTTTTTCTTTTTTGTTTAATATTCTACTTCTATATCCGCGAATCATATCAAGTCTTATCCTTTAAACCCAATTTTTAAAATAGATTAGTACAATTATAGACGAATTTATTAAGACGATTAGGTTGCACTGAGCTAGCACAGCTTCAACTTGCACAATTGTAGGTTAGCCTTTTCGTTTCATGAACAACATGCTTTATCCAATCCACTCTTGCCGCCATAAACTTATAGCCTTCAAAATTAGGCTTCGGATTTCATTTCCATAATGACAAAGATGATATCAAAGAGGCGACAAGATAAGGATTATATCTTGTAATTATCTTTGTTATATTTGTTGTGACACATATATATTAGAGCAAGAAGCAAAGGGTGGGAAACAAGCTTACGCAACAATATAGTATGCGTTTTGTTTAAGTTTCTTTCTCTCTCTCTCTTTTTTTTTTACAGAAGTAATTAATTACTAGGAATTTCCCTTCAGTCATATATGGGATCCGTTTGGTGTCCGAATATCAGAAGATAATAATTGTGTCAGTGTTGTAAAAGTTGTTCGATACATCACTAGGATATGATTTCCTTATTCTACTGTCTATCCTACGAAAATGAATCTTCTGCGATCACTTTGTCACAGCGTGAAATTCTGACCATTGAAAACAAATTATACATATTAAATAAAGAAAATATAACTCAAATAAACACTGGGTCATTAGATGTTAACTAGCTAAGAGGCTCTATAGTTGCTTTTCAATTGCAGGATCAAGAAATCCGAGTCCGAATCTTATCTTCTTAGTGTAATATATTTCTAATTTCTAATCCAAAGATAGGAGAGAGAGTTAGAAAACATGATAAAATAGTCTCTCCTTTCCTCTACCCCCATAATTGCTATTATTTTTGCAATCACCTTTATTATTACTAATGTTATTATTATTGTCATTCATATCGTTACTATCATCATTGGTGACATGTGATGATAACATTTGTGATTTTTGAATTGATTGGTAAATCAAATTAAAATTAAGAAACATATTTTAAATAAATAATAAATTGAATTTAATGTTTAATATATGAGATTAGCTAGGATAACATATGTGACTCAACCAGAGTGATAGGAAGTTTTAAAAACACTCATATTTAATGAGAGCATTTTTATGACTTATGAGTCATTTTTTTAATGAGAACATTGGAGTATTGGATTATAGGAGTTTTTCTTCCACAAGAGTGTTTATAGGATTTATTTTCCTTAACATCTTATCTCTTCTAATGTATCATTTTCATATTTATATTTCTAAACTTAATTTTAATATATATTTTTTATATAAAGCATCGATAGTTAAAAGATAATCTTGTAAGTTGTATTACAAATTTAAATATAATTTATATGATGAAAATATTTATTTATTTATTATGAATTTTAATTATAACATAACTTGTATATTTAACAATAATTATTTATTATAAATTTTAGTTATATAAAATAAACATTTATCTTATACATTCCATATACCTAAAATACTAATTTATTATGAGTTTTAAATTTAATTGTATAAAAAAATTATTTTATACCATGCACAAACTAATACGTTTACAAAATCAAATTCTAAAGCACTCATAAAAAAATGAAATACTAAAGACACTAAAATTAAAAGTGTGATTTTCAAACTTAAGGGATTTCATACATAACTTTCAACCAAAAGGGGGGAAAGTTCATAAAAATCCACGATTGTTTAAATGTTGATATAAAACTCAAACTCTCTCTGTCTCTCTCTCTCTCTCTCTATACAATGTAAGAATTAGTTGAAAATTACTACTCCCTGTGTCATGCAACAATGAGTAAAGAACAATAGTTCTGTTTTACTCTTTCATTCGTTTTTTTTTTCTTTCTGCACATTGATACTTGCCGCAAAATCTCTTGCAAACACTTTCCTCAAGATGTTCTTTACAAAAAATAAAAAAAAGCCTTAGCAAAACCTTTTTGAGACTATATAAGAACATACAAGGATTAAAGAAATTATTTTGGGTAATATTAAACGTATAATATAATGTTGTGTTTAAGTGCAGTGTAGCAGAAAAACATTCATGTAGCTAGTTGCCCTCTCTGAACACCTTAATCCATTACTGCATTTCCTATAATTCAAGCATATCATAATTTGGTTTTAATCAATATTAATTTCCTACCGCTATGAATGGATTATTGTAGTTGAAGCATAAGGGGGTTTACTAATTATGTAATGAGTAAGATAAGAAAAATAAAAATAATTGCAGATGTTGATTAAGAAGTTGGAGGGCTATTGGGTTCTCATGGCCCCAATAATTTGCTATTCTAAACCGTGGAGATCAGGTATGAATTATTGTACGATCAATACATATTAATTTTAGTTTACCTAAAATAGCATCTTTATATTTTGTCGGCATTGTGTGACTACAGATTATCACCATTATTCTATAGAGAAAGCGACAGATTTGAATGCAAGATCACTATATATATGTCCAGAATAATGCTTAATTAAAAGTTTTATGTTTAATTATAATTTTTGTACGCATTATAATTTTTTTTATCTTAATTAAGTACCATATAATAAGATTTGATCCTATTCATGAAAATTTTGTAAATATTTCATTTCAAAAAGAGAAAAAATTTTGAAACAATTGAGATTTTTTAGAAATAGGATATGTAACATGTATAGAATGAAAACTTTATTCTTGATTTTACAAGAATTTTTATGAAAATCTTTCATTTGATTATCTTTGATGGAGGTTTTATTTTTTCATAATGTATTCTAATTTTGGCCTAATTCTTCTTTTGATGATTGATTCAACCTCAAGTTTTTTTAAAGGAAAAAAAATTATAAGTTTTGAAGGAGGTGACTAGGTGAATGGACTCGTTTAGTGTAAAAACTAGCAAAATTATAAAATCCAGAAGACTCAAACAACGGCCTGTATTTATAATCCATATCTGTAAATGTAGCTGAGCACTGCACGTTATTTTTTAGATAAATAGATTTTGACATGCTGCATGGGTATCGTAAACTAAGTAGTAGGGCTTTGTGAAAGATAAAAAAAAATGATTTAAATTTTAATATAATTTAATTTGCAAAAAAAAATGAATTGTGTTTTTTTAGTTTAATATTTTAAAAATTATTTTTAAACAATAATTTTGTTTGAACAAAAATTATTTTTAAGAAAATAAAGAAACATATCATGCTTAAATGATGAGATACGAGGGAAATAAATCACGAATAATTTAATAGAAGGCGTATCACGTTAGGATATGACTTTTTTATAATTAAAAAAAATGATCGTAAGCTTTAAACATAAACTATACAATAAGATTTATTACAAAATTAACTATTGATATTATAATAATATATACATAAAAAAATTGAAATGCACCGATGATCTAAAGATTTTTTATATTACCATTTAATTTAACTTGACATTTAACTAAAAATGATTATTTTATAACAATTATTTTAAAAGTCGTATATCCAGAGGGATTTCTAATTGGTTTGAGAAAATATTTATACTAACAATATCAAAATTAAACTCATTAATAAATTATGAAATTATTACGAATTTAATTATTGTTTTCATGGTAAGTTACAGTTTTGGTAGATGAAAGGCAGAAACCGTTTTTACGATCTTGAGGGCAAAGGTACTGACTACTGAGTTGATAAATAATTGTAACAAAGAAAGCTTTGAGAGAGTAGAGAGAGAATTGAACGCACAAAGTTTTTATAATGGTTCATTCAAATAATTTTTGGGCTACACTCAATTTTCATACTTTGATCCGTAATATTTTCATTATTCAATCAATAAATTGGTTCCGTTGGTATGGAACAATTAATCTCATCCATCAGACATGAATTTGATTCCTTTTTCAATATATGAGGTCTTTGGTGAATAATTTGTAAATATATTTCTAAGCCTAATATCCATACAACCCCCAAACTATTGACGAACAGAACCTGACGATAATGCAATTTTACCAGCGTATTACCCACATACAAAAATCCATCGATAATTAGTTTGTAGGCAATTATTATGGAAAAATTTGTCTTGTTCGTCGATAATCGCTGACAAGTTTCCAACAAACAAAATTTGAGGAAAATATTATGTTTACTGACAGATTTTTTCATGAAAAATTATTCATAGATATTTCCATGAAATGTTACCGACAAATATTTTTATGAGAAATTATTGATTATTTTTTTCGTGAAAAATTACCAATAGATATTTACGTAAAAAATTATTGACGAATTTTTCTGTGAAAAATTGTTTCTAAAGTAACCTTCGCAAGCTATCTCACATCTTAAATCAACACAACTAGCTTAGGAGAAAACAAGACTATGATACTATTTTTTTTTTTATTATGAACTCTCCCTAACTTTCTAACAAAGAATAAGCTTGAAGTTTTGGAACAAGGACACCTTCCTTGGATGAATTTCGAACAGAGAGAGAAACAAAGTAACTAGAAGAAAAGTGTATTGAATAGGAAAATTAAAGGAGTAGTTCTAGACGAAATATAAATATATATTTAAAAACAAGCTTCTCTTTGTTCTTCACTCTCTCAAAGAAGACCTTCATCTTATTAAGATCCATGGTGGAAAAACAAAACTAGCTATTTGTGTTTTTGGGCTCAAACTAATAGCTAATTCAAAATGCACAGAACAGACACATAAGACCAACAAAAAATGATACATTTTTGGGTATGTTATAAATATATCAGGCTTATAGAGCAGCACGATTACAAAAATGAAGAACTGCATGAGGCCTAAGCTTCATTACATTTTAGAGTTTAGACCACCTTCTGTAAAAATGAGCTGGCATTATTAATTAGTAATGCTTTGAGAATGGATGGTTTGATTGTGTGCGACGTTTAAAGAATGATGAGGTCCCGAGCTTTTGTTTTAAACCACCTTTAATTTTTCAAGCATACAGAACCATAATTTGTGAATAGAACATATAAAAGTGATACCAACTTATATAAACATATGACTACATATAAATATAGAACTGATATAAATGATGCCAAATCTTTTTACTATTTAATTCACTATAAATACCATAATATAATGGCATCGAACTAAAACTGAATCTATATCTGTTTGTTTTGGTGACCTCAGTTTCAACTTTTAGTATTTAGGGTCTACTAATTTTGATCAAATGAGAGTATTTCACGAGTTTAAAACGTTTAACTATGTGTTTCAGTTTTGGATTTTGAGGATGCATTTATATATCTAATTTATATTTTTCATACGTCTTCTTCTGGCAAGAGAGATTGAGGAAGTAGTAAGTGATGTTGTTGACATGGCAATTGATTTTCATGACATAGAAGAGATAGAAGTTGATACATTTAAAAAAAAAAAAAAGAAGCTAACAATTAACATTGGATGAAAAAAAAAAAAAAAAAACTGCAACAGTTGGTGAGACAGCTTCACAGCTTACAGAAGCTATCAGTAAAGAAAGGGTAAATTATAAAGGGTTGGATCCACAGAAAAGGTATTTTTTGTATTGTAATTCATTTCCTTGTAGTAGGGATCTTTTTACCATGCAGTTAAATTAACCACGGTGTAATTAATATTAGAAAGATATTAATAGGTTAGTATTCCATTTTAGACTTTATTATTTGCAACCTCTCTATTCTTCTTGTCATATTTAGATTGCTAATGACAACCATAATTAGTACTGGGAAAGATGATACTAGGATGAGCAGTATCTTAAATTACTCTGAAGATCTTGAAGTACTAGAGTTTTAAAGTATGTAAGGTTAAGTGTAGAAGTTACTTTATCCATATTTGTTCTTATGTATTCCAGAATTGGATGAAGCAAAAATTAGCTTATTTCTTTTCTTATTCCCTCGAGAGAAAAACAGGGGGGTAGCTAGAGCCTAGAGGGGCTTTCTTTATTTAATTTAAATTAACCAGCAACTCATGGAATATGCTCCTAGAATTCGTGAATCTGAAAACAAGCAATGATAACACAAGGTCAATCATGTTTAGCATAATGAAAAGTCCAATTCTTTTAACGGGTACAAACGAGTCTCTGCCTAGTCAAGATACATACTTAAAATTCAGGTTTGATTTGTGTTAAGACTACGGTTTAAGCTTCATTCTTTAATTTATTTATGCAAGCCAAGTTTGAAATATAAGATTTAGCTTGTATGAAAATAATTAAGAAACTCGAGTTTAACTTGTTTATATTGGTCTGATTTCTTTAATTAAATTTCTTCTTTTATCATTTTTTTATGTTCATTTTTTTTATCACCAATAAGACATTTTATTTCATATATAAAGCAAACAAATTGTGCAAATTACAAGAATATACAACCACCAGAGTTATATCTCCAACAGAACAAAAACGCAATACGTACCAGATTGTCTCACTATAATCCACCGTAAGAATAATGCATG
This sequence comes from Glycine tomentella, assembly GCA_007407185.1. Classification (NCBI taxonomy): domain Eukaryota; kingdom Viridiplantae; phylum Streptophyta; class Magnoliopsida; order Fabales; family Fabaceae; genus Glycine; species Glycine tomentella. The sequence continues at coordinate 316,738 of PYAF01004402.1, read as the reverse complement.
TAATCTATGATAAAATATGAAATGAAAATAAAAATAAAATATAATTTTATATATTCTTTAAGGTATTAAAGAGTAAAGATTAGATATTTTTATGATGAAAATATTTTTTTAATTGGTGATCACTCATTTAAAATTACTTTCTAAAATATCGGGTTGAATAATGAGATGATATTATTTGATAAAGATAGTGTTTAATATAATTATATGCTCATAATACAAATATTTAACATTATTAATTAAGCTGGAATAATCCTGCTTTAATTTTTTTGATATGTGAAATCAACGACCCTCAAAGAGTTTAAATAAGTCAAGCATTTTATTCAATTAAGTGAGTTAGACTCATTTAATAATTTCGTGTTAGTTGATTTATACACTTGGTGATTGATAATAAATGAGATAATAATAAATAAAATTATAATCTTTCTAAAAAATATAATAAATAGAATTATAACTTTCTAAGTGACATGATATATTACATAAAAAAGTAATATAAGTGCACCTGAGTTATTTTAGACTATTAATATCATGTTATAAGATAAGTTGTGTTATTCTTCCAACAATTTATGCAATAATATTTGTTTCTTTACAGCTCTCTATCACATAATTATATTTCATATTTATCTCTTTCCTCTTTCTTTTTCTGTTTCTCTCTCTGTTTAAAATCTATTATATAAATAACATTTTTCTTATAAATACTATAAGTTTTGCAAAACAAAAATTCTTTATTAATAATACAATGACAAAGGAAAACCAACTTGACTCAATATATCCTGCCATATTTTGCTCTTGTTACCAGCAAGAAAACCGTCTTCAGCTGCCTGATGCATGGGATTATCGGAAGGGAGCAATTTTATCTTTTTTTTATTACCATTTAGAGGTAGGTTTTAAATTTTTTTTATCAAAAAGAGACAAATCGTAATAAGTATTACAACTTATGATAATGAGTTAAAAGTTGTAACACATGTTACTATTTATGTATTTTTAAACTGAAGTAGTAAAAAATTTACTATTTCACTATAGTTGTTTTTAAAGTTTTTAAAACTTATGGCTTTTAAAGTTGAAAATTTTCTTACAACTTTAAATTCTTTTTTCATATATATTACTACTTCAAAGTTGTAAATATTTTTGCGACTTTGAAGTAGTAAGTGTTTTTTTTTTAATTGATAAATTTATTTTTCTTAAATTCAGATGATTTTTAATTTAATTATCTAATAAATAAAATTTGAAAAATATAAAAATATATTAAATAAAATAATATTAAAAATATAGAAAATATATTAAAATATTAAATCAAACTAAAAATTTAAAATATATTTATTTGTAATATTAACATTAAAATAATATAAGCATTTAAATTAAAAATATAATTTAACATTGTTAATTTTTATTTTTATCTAATTTTAAAGTATTTTTTGACCAATCTTAATCAGTGATATGATCTTCATTAATTTTTTAAAACTATTTAAAAAATTAAAAATCTAATTCTATATTTTTGATATTATTTTACTTAGTATATTTTCTAAATTTTTATATTATTTTATTTAATATTTTTTGAATTTTTGGTATATCTAATATTTAATATTATTTTATTTAATATATTTTCTATATTTTTTTAAATTTATTTATTAAATAATTAAATTAAAAAATATTTTCAATTTAAAAAAAACACAAAATTTATCAATTTAAAAAAAAAATGTTACGATTTCAAAATTGTAAAAATATTTATGATTTTGAAGTCGTATTATATATATAAAAAAGTTTAAAGTTGTCAGGAAATTTTTTACTTTAAAGTCATAAAATTTTTCACGACTTTAAAGTCGTATGTTTTAAAAAAATTACACTGAAATCGTTAATTTTTTTATGACTTCAGTTTATAAAATAAAATATATATATATATATATATATATATATATCATAATCTGTGTTACTAATTTTAACTCCGAAGTCGTAACACCTATTACGATTTATTCTTAAAACCTACTCCAAGCGATAATTAAAAAAAAATTGTCTCCTTTCATCCAAATTCCCGCCTGATGCAAGGATTGGTTTGTGACAACAAGGCATGATAGTAAAGATATTAACATCTATGTAATCGTTTCGTGTGCGCTTCACATGCAAATTTAGCATTTTGAGCCTTCTATTAGAATACTTAATTTACACTTACATCAAGGGGATTGCTATTGGTACCAGTGAGTTGGGTGTCTTTTTATGGTATTTCTAAATTGTTCCTGGCATGAAATTTCCATTTTGCAAATGAGGTGAAAAAAAGATATTAATAATAAAATTATGATTTTGTTATTTAAGTGTATAATGGAATTATTATTTATTATTATTCTTTTCATCCTTATTTGTAAAACGAAACATGTTTCTTTTGTATATTGATAGTTATACAACTCAAGCATGTTTCCTTTGTATATTGATAGTTATACAACTCAAGCGTGATTTCCTTGGATTGTTTTTTTGTCACCCTTCTTTTCATAATAAAATCATGATTTCATTGTGTATTTGAAAATTTTTTAAAAATATATAGAATCACGATTTCACTATATAAATTTTATTTTTACGTTGGATGGTTTGACGAGAGAAAAGAGAAGAGGTGAAGAAGTGATGGAAAAATGAGAGAGAAAAAGAGAAGGGCCGGGTGTTGTGAAAGAGAAAAGGAAAAGTGAGAGAGGAAAAGAGAAGAGAAAAGAAATAAAATGATGAAATTGTTATGATTGACAATGCTAATAACAATTTTGGTAGTTAGAACAAGAATGCCCTTACATCAATCATGCAACTCCTGCAACTGGTGACCTAATAACCATAATGAGGCCAAAAAGTCTTTATAATAACAGTAGGCCCAAGTGATGAAAATAAATGTAGCTTAGATGGAATAATTAGTTGAGTTCTTTCACTCATTTGATAAAAGTTGATGATGAAAAGAATATATATATATATATATATAAACAATTAGATCTCAAGAAAATGAATGATGATGATGACAAATAATTTTAAAAGAATTTCTTTTGGAGTAAGTGAATCTTTCCTTTCTTTCTTAGAGAGATAAAGAGATAGTAAGTCTAAGAATGATATTGGATAAAGTCTAGATAAGGTCTTAATTATAATATTTATCTTCATACTTACTTTTAAAAACAATATCTTGGTTTCATATTCACGCTAAGTAACAATTATAATTCTCATCCTCATAATTGTTGAGCACCTATATATTCATATATGCACCCCATGACCCACACTTTACTTGTGTATAGGGATGGAAATGGGTCAGGCCTCTATCAGGAGCCTTTGGCCTGGCTTGACCTGTTTAAAGCTTGGTCTGGTCTGACTTGTTTATTATAAAGGTCAGATTAGGCTTTTTGAAAAATTTGTTTAAATAAAAAAGTCAGACTCAAATTTTAAAAATGACATGTTGAGCATGTCAGGCTTGTCTATTTAATATATATATATATATATATATATATATATATATTGTCATTTTGTCATACCCTAATTCTGTTTGGGTTCCAAAAAAATGGAAAACAAAAATATACTTTTTAAAAATAATTAAAAAAATGAAAATGAAAGAAAAAATAATTATTTTAAAAAATGTAAACAATAAAAGAAAAGGGAAATGATGGAATGGAAAGAATAAAAAAAAGGGAAAAAATATTAAAACAGAAAAAAGGAAAAAGAAAACTTAAAAGAAAAAGACAAATGAAGATAATAGAAAAAGGAAAAAAGGAAAGAAAAATATTTAAAAAAAAGAAAAAAAATATGGAACAAAAGAAAGAAAGAAATAAGGGAATGAAAGATAATAAAAAGAAAAAAGGAAATGAAGATAATAGAAAAAAAAAAGGAAAGAAAGATAAAAAAAACGAAAAAAAGGAAAAGTAAGAAAGATTTGAATAAATTTGGTTTTAAATTTATAAATCTCTAAATTTATATTTATGACAGACTTTTTGATAGGCTCATAGGCCAAACTAGACTAATAACTTATATTAGGTAAATGGACCAAATCAAACTTTATGATTTTAAATCAGACCTAATCAAGTCTGGACTAACATGTTTTCACCTTACTTATGTACAAGTTAATAATAATAAATCAATAAAAAATAATTAAAACAGTTACTATAATTATAGTAAAAAATCATTTTTAAATAATTTAAGTATAACATTAAAAGCATACACACATAATATAAAAAATAAGCAAACATAACATTATCCAAACTCAAGTCATAAATAAACAAAATTAAAAGATAATTATCCAACCTAACTATTGTTAAAGTTACAATCACTTAACCAAAACTCTAATTAAAAATTTAGTATTTTCACTCTTTAATAATGATACTATTAAATATTAGAAACTTAACATATTAATCATAAAACTATAATTATTTTCATAGAAAATTATATATATATATATATATATTCTATAATATTTGTACTCGTATTTATATTTATATAAAATTATATATATATATATATATATATATATATATATATATATATATATATATAT
>PYAF01004402.1:258409-308315 GCA_007407185.1 Glycine tomentella | reverse complement strand
GTTGAAATGTCACTTATTTTTAAATAGAAAGAGTTTTCAATCATTTTTATATACTTTATATAACAAATATATACATATTTCTTTTTAATAATTTTTTTCATATCAATCTCTTATATGATAATGTTTAGGACTATTTGTTTTTATAGCTAGAGAATCATATTCTTTCCATTAATAATAAATTTTTTTTAATTTGATATCAACTTAATTATAATATGAACATATTTAGTGATAGATCTCAAATTGGGATCTTAGACTACTTTTTAGTAGATCTTATAGTACCAAAAAGGATTAAAGATCTCTCAAAATTTCTTCTATTGTTTTTCTTTAATGGTATATCTTATTTTGAAATCTTAAAAAGAGAGAAAAAGGAAGAAAATTTATTCTTTTTTGAACAATGTGCGGATCTTAATATATCTTCTAGAAGAACTTGTCCTCCGTATTGAAGATCTCTTCAATTCCTTTATTGAGAGATCTAGTGAAGATGAAATCTTGAGTTCAATATTCTTGTTCAAGATGTTATGGTAAAGATGCTCTTAGACTATTCAATGATAGATCAAATTATTCTTACATTCTTTGGACCAATTATGAAATTATGATTCTTTCCATTAACATCATAATAAGATTCTTTCCATTAGCAATGAACTTTGAATACAATGAGAAATTATACTAAAAATATGCTCCGAATCAAGGAAGATTTGGGATTAAAATTTGATTTTAATACATATATTTAAGTTTAACAAAACTCTATTAAATATTCATTAATATAGGTATGAAAGTTTTGATACAATCGACTAATTAGAAATTATATATCTTTGATATAAATTTTAATGTAGTTATTATAAAATTTATTATATATGACAATCTGTAATTAAATAATAATATGAAAAAAATAGCATGTAGACTTTTTTAAGGTTGAAAGACTTTGTTTTCTCCCTTTTCTCATGCTAAAGTTAAAACCTCAAGTAGTTATTTGCATGTAGACTTATTTAAAAAAATAGCAACTTGAAAAGTGCAGGAAACCGCCAACCCTCCCGTACTAAACTTTTTTCCATAGACTTGTAACAACCAAAGCAGTTTGCATAGGTAGCACTATAAATTCATAGCCATTGCCACAAACTTTTTCCAACAACAACATGGCATCATCGTCAAGGTTCCTCAAAATGTCTCTGTCTTTTGTGTTGCTCTTCCTCGTGTCCATTCCACCTTCTTTCTCCTCTCCAATTCACCCCACAAGAAATGACCTTCATTTTTCTTCAACACCGGAAAAACTCATAAGAGGGCTTAACCTGTTCCCAAAAGACCCCATCAACACACTCGAGAATGACCCTCTTTTTGTGTCAGGAAGCATTGTGGAGAAGAGGTTCACTTTTCCTAGTCTTGCTGCTTCTTCAGAATCTTCTGTTGAAGAACTTGGTCACCACGCAGGTTATTATCGCCTTCCTCGTTCCAAAGCTGCAAGGTAAAGATGCAAACTCATGTTCAGAAAATGGTTGTTATCAAAGTCAGAAGTATGGTAGTTTGGTAGAGAATTCTTTTCTGTGATTTTAAGGGGTTGCTTAGCTTGCGTAATGCTTTATTCGGTTAGGTGTGAAAAGTAAAGTGCCAATAGGAAGAGGGATATTTTGGTTAAAAGCAACCAAAGTTAAAGTTCTTGTTAGCTATAATCGAAGCCATGCCATGTGAAACAAATAATGTGCAACAAACGATTGATTAAGGTTAACTTAAAATAGTTGTTCGGTTGTTCCACTTCCACCCCTTTATTCAGTTTTACAAAAGCAGTTGCATGTTACTGGAATCTTGGCTAACTAAAAGATTATTCACATTTGATTTTTAAGTGATTGCAGAGAGTAATATTGAATGCACATAAAACTTGTCCTACATAGTTTTTGTGCATCACACATGAATGCCTACATCACAGGCACAGCTAAAATAATTTTTATATATTCTGGTTGGATTTCAATCAGCCTAAATTTATCGTCACATAGCTATAGTACTGGTTTAGGTTAGTTAATAATGCAGAAGCCTCTTAGGTTGCTTATTAGTAAATGTTTATCTTTTAGTAAATAATTAATTAGGAGATAGCTAATATGTGGTCCTGCTTTGAATTGAATAATCTTTTTTTTTCTCTTTATTATCTGCAGGATGTTCTACTTCTTCTTTGAATCTCGAAGCAGTAAGAATGATCCTGTTGTCATATGGCTGACTGGAGGACCAGGATGCAGCAGTGAACTAGCTTTGTTTTATGAAAATGGTCCTTTTCAGCTTACCAAGAACTTGTCTCTTGTGTGGAATGACTATGGCTGGGACAAGGTGCGTAGCTATTAATTCCCCTTGTCCTTTTCTCACTTTACTTCTCACTCACATAGTCACATATAACAATCGTAAACAAATCCTATCAAATTTTGTGTGCTTTGCTATGCTCATTCCATGCAGAGTGTCTACCAGGAAATTATACTATAGACTTTAACTAGCTCAAAGAATAAAGTTGATACACTACTTGTTTTCTTGTTGGCATCAATTCGGTGTTTTCTCATTTTGTAGGCATCAAATATTATATTTGTAGACCAACCCACTGGGACGGGGTTCAGCTATACTTCGGATGAGAGTGACATTCGCCATGATGAAGAGGGTGTTAGCAATGATTTGTATGACTTCTTGCAGGTAATTCTATTTGATAACTGATAAAATAAAATTATTTCATAATAAAATCAACCTCGTTCATTTATGTATGTTATATAATTACTCATATTGCGTGGTTAAACATGATTCACCTTTGGTTAGCTATACATTAATTAAAAATGCAGGATGGTGTACATACCATCTAAATTTCAAGTTATATGTTAGACTCTGCCGTTGTGCATCATAGGATCCATTCAATTTTACAATAATGACAGGCATTTTTCAAGGAGCACCCTCAGTTCACTAAGAATGACTTTTATATTACTGGAGAGTCATATGCTGGACACTACATTCCAGCTCTTGCATCCAGGGTTCACCAAGGAAACAAAGCAAAAGAAGGAATTCATATAAATCTAAAGGTCTTTACTATCTCATAATTTATAGTATAACTATGAAAGGTTAATTAATTGTTTTTTTTCTTCATTGTATTGATTCCTTTGATCCCATATAAAAAACAGGGTTTTGCTATTGGCAATGGGTTAACCAATCCTGAAATTCAGTACCAGGCATATACAGACTACGCATTAGAGAGGGGACTAATTAAAAAGGCTGATTATGACAGCATCAACAAGTTGATCCCACCATGCAAGCAGGCCATAGAAGCTTGCGGTATAAATAACTTCCTCAATTCTTTTCCCTTTTCACCAGGACAAAAAATTACCAATTTATTGCGCTAGTCAGATATTACTTGTGTTCATTGACACTCTTAATTTGCATTCCATTGTCAGGCACTGAAGGTGGAGAAACATGTGTATCTTCATTATATGTTTGCAATAAGATATTCAATGGGATCATGACCATTGCTGACCATGTAAATGTAAGATATAGAAAAACATTAGTATGACTGAGATGAATGAAAATAATGCAGTTTGAGTTTACAAACACATTTTGTTATTATAACTGCAGTACTATGACATTAGAAAGAAATGTGTGGGAGATCTCTGTTATGACTTCTCTGTGATGGAGGATTTCTTAAACAAGAAGACAGTGAGAGATGCTTTAGGTGTTGGGGAGTTGGACTTCGTTTCATGCAGTAGCACAGTGTATAGTGCTATGATGCAAGACTGGATGAGAAATCTGGAAGTTGGTATTCCCACACTCCTTGAGGAAGGAATCAAGGTGCTTGTGTATGCTGGAGAAGAAGATCTCATATGCAACTGGCTTGGTAAACCAGCAGCTACTCAATGAATTAGGAATTGGAACCAAAATGACATGTCAAAGAAGAGAAATTATTACATAGTTCTAGATCATCAAGTGGCCATGATCTTAGTCAATTTTCACATGACATAAGACATGATTGTATGTTACGTGAAGATTGACTGAGACATGATAGTTTAGGACCATGTAATAATTTTTCATCAAGGATTGAGAGTGGGAGATGATTTAGCATTCTTAATGTGTTTGTGATTGGGCAGGGAATTCAAGGTGGGTTCATGCAATGGAGTGGTCTGGTCAAAAACAATTTGGGGCGTCTGGTACAGTCCCATTTTTAGTTGATGGTGCAGAAGCAGGAACGCTGAAAAGCCATGGACCTCTCGCTTTCCTCAAGGTGTGTGTTCAAGGGCGTCTATTGCTAATCCTGACATTGTTAAATTCACTTTTTGGTGACTTTATTTTTTGATTAAACAAAACAGGTATACGAGGCTGGTCACATGGTCCCTATGGATCAACCAAAAGCTGCACTTGAGATGCTAAGAAGCTGGATGCAAGGGAAACTGACAATGACAAAGAGTGGAGATAATGTCTCTCCTAAATGATGCACTCACAGCACAAAAACCAAAACCATCCCTCTATTGCTGCATAGATATTGATGTCATTTCCTTGTGTATATTGGGAGGGTGGAATGTAATTTTTTTCTTATTCTATTTTTTCTCTAGTTTCTCTTATCCCTGACCATTGAGGGATTTGGAACTAATCATCTATCATTGTCACCAAATCATGCACAACTTTACACTTGTAACCTGATTTCAATGAAAGCAAATTTCAATTCTTGAACAAGTATATGCAGCAATATTGGCAAAAAAAAAAAAAATGACCTTAGAAACTGAGGTTCCATTACAAATTACAATAATGAAAAAAGGAAACATCAATATGGAGACATTAAAAACAAAGTAAAGACATGTGGTGACTAAACTAGGAACGATTTGGTGTTTGGTAGCATTGTTTCAAAAGGTGAATTACAGGTAGAAATGCAGAGCTGAGAGGAACAGCGGATGCAACTCTTAAATGTTGTGCATTTGCGTTGACTGGTTTGGATAAAGTCATAGTGAAGATCTCTCCCTCCAGTATTTCATTCACAGTGACCCCTTGGTAAGGTGAATAGAGAAAAAGTTAAAAGAATATATTTTGATTAATTGGCATATAAGTAACAGAAAATACCTGAAAAAGGGTGAAGTTTGGCAAAGTGGAAGAAGTCATCGGCGGAGCAGCCGAAGAGGAGTCTGGCAACCCTGTCGAAGCAGACGAGAGTGAGAACCTGTGTGTCTGTGGCAACCGACATCTAGGGAAGAAAGGAAAAGAGGAAGGTTGTTATTGAAGGAGGAAGAAAGAAAGAAAGAACAGAAGAAAAAGAGCATACGATGATGCGGAAGAGTCGTTTGGAGGGAGGGTTGGAGGAGTGGCAGACGAAAGTGGGGCTGGAAATAGTTCTCTCGCAAACGGCGCAGACTCTGTAAAACATATCGGTGTGGTCTATGGATAAAATCGAGCACGTTACTCTTCCTCTGCTTCCTTCTTCTCCCATCTCTCTTCACCTCACCCTCGCACTTCAAAATTCCCATCCCTCTTCATTTCAACTATTCTTTATCTCGCTTATTTTCTTTCTTTTCAGGTTATAATTTCACTACCAAAAAAAACAGCTTAAAATTTAAGTTTTCTTTTATTTTTGGGGACAAATATCGTCATTAAATCATAATATACAGGTTTTAATTTTGTTTTTCTTCTTAGGTATGGTTTTAGTCCTTTAAATTTAAATTTGGGTAATTATTTTTTTTAATCTTAAAACAAAAACAATGTAATGATTTCTTAAATTTTTAAACAATTATTCTTAATCTCTTTTAATATCTTTATGATTTCATAATTTGTAACGATTTTTAACGGTCAATTTTTTTAATAATTTCTTACAATTTTAACCATCAAAATATTTGACTTATATGATTTGATGATATTTTTTTACATATTCCGTTGATTTTAAAGAAGAAAAATAAAAAAATAAATGCAAAATTTTCATAATTTTTATATATTTTAACTGTCTTAAACTGTTACAAATCATTTTTAAGGAAATTAAATTAAAATATATATATATATATATATATTTGAAGGTGACAAATCATCATAAATTATGATATTATTAAGACAAAGAATAAAAAAGACTAAAAATATTTTTTTAAAATTTAAGAAATTAATAAAAATAAATTTTTCTTTTTGAAGGACTAAAAAGATAATTAATCAAATTTAAGGAAATAAAAACATATTTAAAGTAAATTTTTTTATAGTCTTCGTTTGTAAGATTTATCACTAACAATTCAAAAAAATTCACCCCTTTTCGGATCTTTAAGTTCTTGAAGCTTTATTTTTTTATGTAATCACCGCAAAATGCCCAAATCACCCCCTAACTACAAATGAAGAGACCTGTAGATAAAGAAAGGTGGGAACTTGGAGGATATTAACCACCATTTGGTATGTATATTGAGGTTGTGTTCACCAGTGCTGTAAAGAAATGAATTAAGATATTAAAAAAAAGAAATTTAAAATAATGAATATACAAGGATAATATTAAATTTTGCACTTCATAATTTTTTAGCATTCTCCTTATAAAAGAAGGTAAATAATGCACTTCTTATCACATTCTTTCTAAAGACTATTGAGTAAAATTTATCTGAAACCTATTAAATAATAAATGAACTCATTGAATAAAAGATGAGACCTATATCATTTTGGGAATTTCATATTAATTTCACTCAATAATAATAAGTGTATTAGAAAATAAATTGCAACTGTTAGAGTCTTTCAAGCATAAATCAAACTGAACTTTATAAGCAGAAGCAAAAAATTAAAGAGAAAGGAAACACAAGAGTATTTTACTTGATTCAGTAACTAGGATAAAATCCTTGTTACCTACATCCAAGGGCAAAGAACATGTAAATCCCTTTATTACTCACACCAATATTACAAGAATATTACAACAGTGTTCCTCTTGCTTACACAGTCAAGCTTACAACAAGAACATGGTATCAATATCACAGGTAAACAGAAAACAAGATTTACAGGGTAGAAAAGAGAACCACTCTTTACCAATGTCAAGACCAGACATTACCCAACCTTCTACTTTTCTCTCAACCAGTTCCTTACAGAGAAAAGCCTCAAGAACACAAACTGGACTAAATCCGAGAGAGAAAGAACCATACCTGCAACACCAAACAGCAAGAACGAAGAACACAAGAAACACACGCTACTCCATCATCACTCTAACTCAAACAACAACCAAGACTCAAGGTTTATGCAGAAAAACGCAAACCCTAGCAGAGCTAGGTTAAAGAGAAAACAAGAGAGATGAAAGATAGAAAAGAGAAGCTTCGGGAGTGTACTTGAAAGTGAACGTAAAATAGCAAGTAAAAAAGGCACAAATACTGCACACAATTTCAGCACTTACAAGGTGGCTTATATACTCTAGGTTAAAAGCTAAAGTGCATCGTTTCACTAAAGCAAGTGAAGGTAAATGACTAATTGGGTTTCACAAGGTCCAACAAACTCCACCTTGAAGCACAATAAGACATAGCACAAACAGAAAAACATTAGGGACTACAAGTTCAATGCCAGACCAGAGGACACTAAGACTCAAGAAAACAGAACAAACATATACAAAGAGAAACATATCAGAACCTACAAAACAAGAAAATTGCATTAGTAATTTTCCAAGTAAACAATTAGATAATAGAAATAACAGAGATAAGAGAAAGAAATCACTGTTGTTGAACTTTTAACAGTTCCAAGGCATCCTTGAATTTGTTAAGAGGTACAACTTTAGTCAGAATGTCAGCTGGATTGCATACAGTGGATATTTTCTCCACCTTGACCTTATCACCTGCAATAACATCTCTAATAAAATGTAGTCTGACATCAATATGTTTAATTCTTTCATGATAAGCACTATTCTTAGATAAATGAATAACACTTTGTGAATCACACATAATCTGTGGAATTCCATCACCTAATCCAAGTTCAGAAAGTATTCCTTTCAACCACAGTGCCTCTTTTATAGTTTCTGACAGGGCCATATACTCAACTTCAGTAGTAGACAAAGCTACTACATGCTGAAGATTTGACTTCCAGCTAACAACATTTCCACTAATAGTGAAAACAATACCAGATAAAGACCTTCTTTTGTCTAAATCTGCAGCATTGTCAGAATCATGATAGCCTTTCACAGAAAACTCATTAGATTCATTACCAGTAAAATGCAAACAAAAATCAGAAGTGCTATTAAGATATCTCAGAATCCATTTCACAACATTCCAGTGTTCTTTTGAAGGATTACTCATGAATCTACTCACAATACTAACAGCATATGTAATATCAGGTCTAGTACTAATCATTGCATACATTAGGCTCCAACTGCATTGCAATATGGCACATTTTTCATATAAGCAGATTCATCTTCATTTAAATCACCACATACAAATTTCAAAAGAAATTGAGCATCTAATGGCAAGCTAACAGATTTACAGAGATGCATAGAAAAGAGTTTAACAACCTTCTTAATATACACAGCTTGTGACAAAGACAAGGTTCTTTCTTTTCTATTTCTTACTATATCCATACCTAAGATTCTTTTAACAGGACCAAGGATTTTCATATCAAATTCCTTCAGCAACATCCCTTTCAGCTTATTAATACACTCAATATCATGAGAAGCAATTAGCATGTCATCCACATAGATCAACAAATAGATGTATTTATTTTCACTATCTTTCTTATAATAGACATAATGATCATATTTACATCTAGTAAATCCATGTGACAAAACAAAGTCATCAAACCTTTTATACCACTGCCTGGGTGCCTGTTTTAAACCATATAGGGACTTTTTCAGCAAGCAGACTTTGTTTTCAGAACCTTTCTGTATGAAGCCTTCTAGTTGCTCCATATAAATCTGTTCATCTAAGCTTCCATGCAAAAAAGCAGTTGTAACATCAAGTTGTTTTAATTCTAAATCAAGAATAGCAACAACAGATAAAATAAGCCTAATAGAAGTATGTTTTACCACAGGAGAGAAAATTTCATTGTAATCAATTCCTTCTACCTGTGAGTAACCTTTGGCTACCAGCTTGGCCTTATACCTGGCCTTCTCCAATCCAGGGACTTCAGGTTTCAGCTTGAAGACCCACTTGCATCCAATGATCCTCTTATCCTTGGGATTGTCCACAAGAACCCAGGTCAGATTCTTCTTTAATGAGGAAATCTCATCCTCCATTGCTCTCAGCCATCTTTCTTGAGATTTCATATTGATTTCTTCTTTGTAAGTTGCTGGTTCTTTTTGTTCAACCATTTCAGCAACCTACAAAGCAAAAGCAACAATGTCAGCATGGGCAAATCTATTAGGAGGCCTAATAATCCTCCTAACTCTATCTCTAGTTAGAAGATAATCATTGAGGTTGGAGTCCTCTTGATTTTCTTCACTAGTTTGTTGATCATTAGCAAGCTGATCAAGTGTGTCATCTTGATCTTCAATTTCACCATGATTCTGAACTAGTCCAAAATCAAAAACAGTGGTGTTCTCCACCTCCAACTGGACATTTCTAGGTTCTTGAACCTGCCCAGTATCCTTCACAATATCTTTATAAAATGTCAGTTCATCAAATACAACATTTCTACTGACTACACATTTATTTTCAGATATTAACCAGAGTTTATAACCTTTTGTTCCTGTAGGATAACCCACAAAGACAGATTTAAGAGCTCTAGGAGCTAACTTATCCTGTTTAGAATGAACATAAGCTAAACAGCCAAAAGGTTTCATATAACTCGGGTTAGGAGGCTTACCATACCACATTTCCATGGGAGTTTTGAAATTGATAGCAGATGAAGGTGACCTATTTATGATATGACAAGCAGTAGAAACAGCTTCTGCCCAAAAAGATTTTCTAAGACCAGAATCAACAAGCATGCATCTAACTTTATTTAAAATAGTTCTATTCATTCTTTCAGCAATGCCATTTTGCTGAGGTGTTTAAGCACAAGTTCTATGTCTTAGAATACCACATTGTTTGCAGAAAGCATTAAATTGGTAATTACAAAATTTCAATCCATTATCAGTTCTTAATGCTTTAACCTTCTTTCCTATCTCAGTTTCCACTTGGACTTTCCAGTCTTTAAAACAATCAAAAGCTTGATCTTTTTGTTTTAAAAAATAAGTCCACACACGTCTGGAATGAGAATCAATCATAGAAAGAAAGTAATGACAGCCAGAAAGTGAACTAGGAATGTTGGGTGACCCCCACAAATCAGAGTGTATATAATCCAAGATATTTTTAGTTTCATTCTTTTCTATTTGAAACTTTAATCTGTGAGATTTTCCTAAAACACAAGTTTCACAGAAATCAATAGGAGAAAATGTTTTAAAACTTAAAATACCTTGTTTATATAACTCTTGTAATCCTTGATTACTAATGCGGCCTAGTCTTTTATGCCAAAGAGAAGACTCACTAGGCTTCCTACTGACACTACAAGACTCAGGTCCTAAAGCTTCTCCATCTAGAAAATAAAGACCATTATCTAACATCCCTTTCATAAGAACTATGGATCTTTTAACCACTTCTAGAGTTCCTTAAGAACTCCTAAAACTGTAACCACTTTTATCTAACATTCCTAGAGATATCAGGTTTCTCCTAAGATTAGGGACCTATCTCACATCCTTGAGAACCTTAACAATCCCATCTCCCATCTTAAACCTAACAGCTCCAATACCTTCTACTTGACAGGTTTGGTTATTTTCCATCATCACCTGTCCACTATTAATAGACCTAAAACAGATTAACCAGTCCTTTTCAAGTGTCATATGGTAGGTACTACCAGAATCCATCATCCACTCCTTCTCACAAGAAGCATTAGACACAACTAGGACTTCACTATCCTCAAAACCACTAGTCAGATTAGCATAATCTGTCCTATTCCCATTAATTTGACCTTTTCCTTTTTCTGGACAATTTTTGCTAATGTGTCCATCCTTATGACACAACCAGCAAGTCACCTTACTCTTAACAGGTGACTTAAACTTATTTTTAGTATTGTTCTTTCCTTTTTCTTTTCATTGAAACTGACTTTTTTTTACTAAACTTCTTTTTAATAAACAGTCCCTCTGCATTGACCTTCTTATTCACTATCATTTCTAGTTCTTTAGACTTTAAGGCTCCTATTACATCTTCTAATGACAAAGATTCTCTTCCATACTTAATAGCAGATTTCACATCCTTGTAGGAATCAGGCAAAGCATTAAGAAGAATAATAGCTTGGTTTTCATCAGTAATCTTTTCATCAATATTAGCAAGACTAATAGTTATTCTCTTAAACTCATCCAAATTATCATCTAAAGATTTACTAGATTCCATTCTGAAACCAAACAATTTTTCTTTTATATATATTTTGTTTGAGAGAGATTAGTCATATACAAAGATTCTAATTTTAACCAAATACCAGCAGCAGTAATTTCATCATTAACTTGTCTAAGAACATTATCACTCAAATGCAGAATTAACAGACTATATGCAGTTTCAAGAATGTCATTTTTATCAGTTTCAGATAAAGATGAAGGTAAGTCTTTCTCACCACCAAGTGCTTTAGAGCACTTTTGATGTACCAGAACAACCCTCATCTTCTTGCGCCACACGTTGAAATCTCCTTTCCTGTCAAACCTCTCCATCTCCACTCTGGATGAACCCATTCTTAAGTGTCCGAGGGTCTGAGGTAGACCAAAGCCTGCAACACACAAAGAAGACAACAACACAAGAACCAACCAAAGCTCTTGATACCACTTGTTAGAGTTTTTCAAGCGCAAATCAAACTGAACTTTATAAGCGGAAGCAGAAAATTAAAGAGAAAGGAAACACAAGAGTATTTTACTTGGTTCAGTAACTGGGATAAAATCCTTGTTACCTACATCCAAGTGCAAAGAACCTGTAGACCCCTTTATTACTCACACCAATATTACAAGAATATTACAACAGTGTTCCTCTTGCTTACACAGCCAAGCTTACAACAAGAACATGGTATCAATATCGCAGGTAAACAGAAAACAAGATTTACAGGGTACAAAAGAGAACCACTTTTTACCAATGTCAAGACCAGACATTACCCAACCTTCTACTCTTTTCTCAACCAGTTCCTTACAGAGAAAAGCCTCAAGAACACAAACCGGACCAAATCCGAGAGAGAAAGAACCATACCTGCAACACCAAATAGCAAGAACGAAGAACACAAGAAACACACGCTACTCCATCATCACTCTAACTCAAACAACAACCAAGACTCGAGGTTTATGCAGAAAAACGCAAACCCTAGTAGAGTTAGGTTAAAGAGAAAACAAGAGAGATGAAAAGATAGAAAAGAGAAGCTTCGGGAGTGTACTTGAAAGTGAACGTAAAACAGCAAGTAAAAAAGGCACAAATACTGCACACAATTTCAGCACTTATAAGGTGGCTTATATACTCTAGGTTAAAAGCTAAAGTGCACCATTTTACTAAAGCAAGTGAAGGTAAATGACTAATTGGGCTTCACAAGGCCCAACAACAACATTTCTCAGTATTGTTTGGTATGTCTACAAAGGAAAGAGGAGAAAGAGAGGGGGAGTGCAAAAGAAGATACAAATTCATTAAGATCAAGATCTTCTGCTTCTCTCAACATTTCATGATTGATAAAAAAATCTCAACATTTCATGAATTACAAAGGAACTAAGAAAATTAAACGTATATTTTCCATGTAAAGTGTTTTCAAATTTTACAATTACAAACAGTTTACATTGTAGCACTTAGGTAACTGCTGTTTCTAGTGGTTTGAAGAACTTGACTTCCATTGAAACATGCTCCTGATTTTTTATCAGAAAGGTCACTCAAAACGGTAACTGGATCCTTGTAGATTCCAAAGTAAGATATCAACGGGTCTACGTGTGACTTGTCCATAACTAGCTTCAAATACTGAGACTTCAGTTTTGGAAACAACAACAGCCTCTGATATCCAATGGTGGTGCCATATACAACTCTCATCCACACACCATCTTGGCTCAAAGCCTCAAGATGAAACTCCTCTGTCCCATGTTAATAGGCTCTTGTAATTGCAAAATATTGAAGGATACTAGTTCTTGGAGATCTATGTACAATATCCACTTAGTTTGGTTCTCCCCAGGAGCCCAATATGTGTATATACCTTCTTCAAGAACATTGTAGGGACTAAAGTGAGTCTTTTGAATTCCCCCTCTTATGTTGTTGGCATTAGTAACAGAATTTATCGCCAAATTGTGAGAAAATATGAACCTCCTATGTTCGGTGAACTCTTGAAGAATTTGGATATCCTCATCTGAAATAAGACCTGAGGAGTTTGGTGGCACATTCAATAACAGCTGATTGTTTCTTCCTACTGATTTATAGTATATCTCAAGTAAACTCCTTGTAGACTTTGGTTGTTCTGTACAGTCCAAAATAGTAAAATGACATGTGGCCATCTCTTAAAGGTCACTAAACAGCTGGATATCTTCCACATCAACATTTCCACATTAAAGAGTATATTTGTTTTATATCAATATAACATATACAGGTAACCACCTTATCATATCATATAATATCCTAACAAGTTATCTACTAATTGTTACTTATCTACAGGTAACAATATATCAATAAGGTACACATTATCTCTTATTTAAAATATAGATAACTGCCTACTATTATCTGTTATTATTATCTTATCAACAGATAATCTATAAGCAATGGTCCAAGGCCCCTAGTCCACGCTATAAATACAATCATCCAGGTTCTCTCTAAACACACTTCAGAAACATTACACATCTCATTATACTTCTATACACTTGAATCCATTACTCAAGTCTTTCTTTCTATACATCTTGACTGAGTTCTCACGCTTAGTCCTTCTCTAAATTGATGTACTTACTTGAGCGTCGGAGGGTTTTTCCTTTGTTTTGCAGGTCCCTTCTCTAAGCAAAGCCTACTCACCTCCCGATGCCACAAGATTTTGAGTCCACTAAGGCCACGTCTAGCTCACACGTGGAATTTCCAGATTTTGGTAAGAACATTTGACGCCCATCGTGGGGCCCAGGTAAAACTTACCTTGCGGCCTCTCATTCCAATCATTTGACGGTACCTATTCCTGGTCAGCACACGATCCAGTGTTAGACGCGAGGCCCGGGTTGACACGTTTATCCCTCCGCAAACTAGCATGACGAACGCCGACACCATTCAGCAACTCCAAAATCGCATAGCGGAGATGGAACACAAATACTAGGAAGAAATCGGAAGGCTGAAAGCTGAACCCGATTAGTATAAAGTCGGGGTAAGACATCCCGAGGGAGATAAACGTTCCCCGGTCACCCTCGAAGAACAGATGCAAGGCGAATCACGTCCTCAGCATACCGACCCTCCACCCATTCATAGTTCAACACAAGGCTACCGAATGGAGAGGCACAATACACGACGCAATCCTCTTGTTGATCGCATCAAGGAAGTCGACACCCCGTTCGGATGGAAACCTCTGCACCTAGAAAGGTATGACGGCACTACTGACCCGGACGAACATCTTGATGCCTTTCTCTCCCAGGCGAATCTCTCACCAACAATAACGCCATACTGTGCCGCGTATTCCCTACATCTTTAAAGGGAGTCGCGGTAGCATGGTATAGTGACCTTCCCGAGCAGTCCACCAACAGTTTCGACACCCTTGTCGAAAAATTCAGTGCAATATACGCTATCAGCCGAACTCACAAAATGACATCCGTTGCATTAGCGACATTACGTCAGACCGACAATGAACCCCTTCGTAAGTTCATGGAACGATTCTAGCATGTCGCTTCTCATATCAGAAACCTCAATCCTGAAGTAGCATTGCATTCCATGATGTTGGCCCTACGGCCCGACATATTCGTGGACAGTCTATGAAAAAAGTCTCCTTTAAGCATGGACGAGATATGCGATAGAGCCAAAGGTTATATTCAAATGGAAGAAATGTCAAAATTTCGTAACGAAGTTCGACAAGTCAGACAAAAATGCGAGAAACATGATGTTCCCGTCGCGACCGATTCTCGGAAAATCGAAAAGAGACAAAAGTCTCACAAGTCACAGCTTCTCCCTAAAGCACCCCGATTTGAGAGATATATTCCCTTGACGGTAAATCAAGCTATGATCATGGATGAAGCCTTCAACATGGAGATACAGGTGACATTGTCGGCCCCCTCTAAACAAGGGAGGAATCCCAGCATGTATTGTCGTTATCATCGCGGTATCGGCCATAATACCGAGGACTGTCTCGCATCGAAGGATAAGATCAAAGAACTTATCCGAGCAGGACATTTATCACGATTTGTAAAAAGACCTGATAATACTCCACCAGCTCAAAGGCAAGAGGAGCGCCGAGATGATCGTTTCAGACACAATGATAGACAAAGAGACGGTGCAGAGGACCGAGGTAGGCAAAGACAATCGCAGCCTAGACACGAGCGACAACCTTCTCGTCAACCTAAAGAGGAGCCTGTCCAATACATCCGTGGTGTGATTCACACTATCGCAGATGGTTTTTCATACTGTGGGACATCAAGCCAGTCTCGTAAAAGACACCTGCACTCCATCCGGGACATTGACATAAATACTATCAACATTCCCCCAATGCGGAGTTTACCCCCTATCACGTTCACTGATGCTGATTTGAAGGAATCAACCCTATTCACCAGGATGATCCCATGCTTGTTTCCCTCATCATCGCCAATTTATGGTAACAAAGGTGCTCATTAATCAAGGCAGCTCGACTGACGTCTTATACCTGAAGACCTTTCAAAAGTTGGAAATCTCATCAACAGCTATACAGCCTTGCTCGGAACCCCTCCTCAGTTTTGCAGGAGAACAAGTTGATACTGTGGGATACGTCGACCTAATGACCACCTTCAGTCAGGGTTCGCTGTCCAGGAGCTTCACAATCAGATACAACATTGTGGATGCCGACACATCATATCAAGTCCTAATAAGTAGAAAGACTCTCAGCGAATTAGGAGTTATTGTCTCTACGCCGCACCTAAAGATGAAGTTCCCTATAATGACAGGGGAGATTGTCACTGTAAAAGCAGACCAAAAATAGGTCAGATAATGTTATGTCGAAAGCCTAAAAGTGCTACCGTATCCTTCTAACAGGAAGTCAGACAGACATGGCACCACTTCGGGGGACACCACCTGGGTCATGAATATAGACAAAGAATATATCCCCTGTACACCGATGGTTTATCTTACAAATCATCATGGTGACACCTTCGACGTGGATCCACGTGACGATAACATCGGCAAAGGACCAAAACCGATCAAAGAACTAGTTAAGCTGCAACTCAGACCCAAACCCGAGCAATGCACGCAGCTTAGCAAGGAGCTCACCTCCCATGGGTACAAACATCTAGCTGATGTATTTCAAAAGTATGCGTCTCTGTTCGCCTGGCAGCCGTCTGACATGCCTGGCATTGATCCCAATATTATATCCCACAAGCTGGCGATATGTCCAAAGGCTAAGCCTATAGCACAGAAGAAGCGGAACATGGGAGAAGAGCGACGAAAGGCGGTCAAAAAAGAAGTAGATAAACTGCTCAAGGCCAACTTCATAAGAGAAGTCAGGTATTCCACATGACTCGCCAATGTTTTCATGGTCAAAAAAGCGAGTGGCAAATGGCGCATGTGCACAGACCTTAATAAGGCATGTCCCAAGGACGCATATCCACTACCCAACATTGACAAACTTGTTGATGGGGCGTCCGAGTTCCATATCTTGAGTTTTCTAGATGCATATTCCGGCTACAATCAAATCTGAATGCATACCTCGGACGAAGAGAAAACGACCTTCATCACAGAAGAAGCTCACTATTGCTACAGGGTTATGCCGTTTGGTCTCAAAAATGTCGGGGCCACATACCAACGCTTGATGGACCGTATCTTCAAAAAACAAATTAGACGAAATGTCGAAGTCTATGTGGACGACATGGTCATCAAATCTCAAAGTATTGTTCAACATGTGGCGGACCTAGAAGAAGTATTTCAAGAAGTTCGAAAGTATGACATGCGTCTTACCCGGAGAAGTGCATGTTCGGGGTAGGCGGAGGCAAATTCCTCGGCTTTATGATCACACACCGGGGAATTGAAGCTAATCCGGATAAATGTTCGACCATATTACAGATGCATAGCCCGGCTAATGTTAATGAAATTCAAAAGCTGAATGGAAGATTGGCCGCACTATCTAGATTCCTTCCGAAACTCGTCGAGAAAGCAAAGCCTTTCTACAAGCTGCTTACCAAGACGACACCATTCCTTTGGGATGACACCTGTGAGCAAGCTTTCGAGGCATTCAAGAAAACGATTGCCGCACCACCTATTTTGAGTCGACCTCGACCTAATGCACCATTGCTATTATACCTCTCGGTAGCAGACGAAGTCGTCAGCTCGACACTCGTCCAAGAAGAAGGAAAGCACCAACTTCCTATTTACTTCACCAGTCGGATGCTGCATGACGCCGAGAAGCACTATCAAATGATTGAAAAGATAGCCCTTGTGTAACAACCTAAAAATTTATTCTATGTTCATATTTTTTTTAGTTACTTAATTATTTATTTTCTTATTTTATTTTATTTTATTTTTATCTTTTTGTTTATCAACTAAAAAAATATATAATTGTAGTAGAAACAAAAGAAAATAGATATATATATATATATATACACATCATATTTCATTACATACCACTTTATTCATTTCATATCATCTCTATAATACACTCCTAATATTGTAGTGTTTCAAACAGTTTTACTTATTTACAAAATACACAACCCTTCATTCGAACATAGTCTCCAGTACTATCCTCTTCACTGAGTACGATTATGGGGTTTGTGACCGGATTCGGATTCATAGGAGTAAATTGAAAGAACGGGTCGGATGGATTAAAGTCTTCACTAAAAATAGAGATGGGAAAATGGGCGTCGAAGTAGATGTGAGCACGCAGAACTGGCTGCATAGTGACTATATAACAGTTTATGACTTCATCAATGTACCAAGCTATGTCCAGTGCATCAAGGAATAGTATGATTGAAGCCATCTAAGATAAAACATTAAATAAATCTAGTGAGAAATAAATTTCTCAGTAGGCAAATCTAAACCATCAAGCATGTTAGAAAGGTTAGTAATTAAATCAGCATATTTGAATAAATACATACAATGCTTCAATGATGGAATGAATGCATGAAATGGTCACAGGTGCACATGGTCTCTACATATGTACAGTATGTAGGAATGTTGCGGCCGTCTTACGCTAATCATGTATGAATTTCCATGTATTAGCACCTGATCTCTTGTAATATCATAGGCCCGGTCTCCAATATTTGAAACTCGGGTCAATCTCATAAAATCATAGGTCAGGTCTCAAAATTTGAAACTCGGATCAATCTTATTCATATCTCACAAATCCATAATATAAGGAAGATATTCTTCTTCCATAAAATAAGATAGATAACATTTCATACCTTGTCCATGTAAGATTGTACCAACTAAAATAAATTTAATATTTATGAGCTGCCAATGTTATGCTAGTGTTTGATATATATATATATATATATATATATATATATGTGTGTGTGTAGCCAAGACCGGGTTGGTGAAATAGTTAGAAATGATTTAATTATCATAGAAATATATTAAACACTATCCTCGTAATAATTATAACCTGGATAATCAGCTTAGTAGATTAAATGTGATTTAATTAGGGTTTATATATATATATATATATATCTTTATATATATATATTTATGTATATATAAGTATATATACGTAAATGAAACCTGGATGGCTTGCATGCTTGTGGTAGGAACTACGTGGCATGGTCTTGAGCAGATTAAGATGTTTTGGTTGAGTGGTATTACCGGGAACTAAACAAGTAGCATTTCGGCAGTGCGTAGATTATTTACTTAACTTGGATATACAACTGGGGTTTCAGTTTTTAGAGGCACCAGGATTATCATAGCTAGTTTAACTAGGTGAACTAAGTGTAGTTAAATTCATATAGCCAGCCAAGTTGGTGGTTCACATATTCAAGTTAAAACAGAATTTCCGAGCTGCATGGCTCGTGGAGTTATACGGAAGTGCCGAGGTAGTTTAAAATATTAACTAGAGTTTATATCAGAGGAGCTAAGGTAGTAGAAGTGTCGAGATAAATAACTCAAGCTGGTACGTGAATTTCAACGGAAAGCCGAGTTGCATGAGTGGGTGACCGAGTTGCATGAGTGGTTGGCCAAGTTGCATAAGTAGGTGGCCGAGGTGCATGAGGGGTTAGCCGAGGTGCATGAGTGGGTGGCCGAGTATAGTATGGGTCGAGGTCTGAGTGGAGTCCGGCCATGCCGAGGTGTGTAAGATAAGTATATCCGGTGGTGCAGAGGTGCCGGGGTATCTATAATAAGGGATCCTAATCCCGGCAGTGCATTGATGCCGAGGTATTTATAAGGTTTATGGGCATGGCTGGTTTTTGCCTGATTGCTGTGATGTGGTACGTGAACTTATCTAAAAAGGCCGTAGTGCAGGATAAGTTTATTAAGCTGGTCAGACCATGTTTATGTGGGAAAAGGTAGAAATATGGATCTGTTTCTAGTGGTCAAGATATGTTGTCGGGAATAAAATAGTTATTTCTTGTGACTGGAGTAGTAATAAGCTCGTACACGCAATAGGAGTGGTTGGATTTTCCAGAATAGTTTAGGAAAGCTGCACCTACATGAGTACCTATCCTTCTTTAGAGAAAGTATCATGGGGCTTAAACTGATGACCACCTGGGGTGCTGGTAGCCGAGAAAGGTAAAAAAATTGGAGTAGTTATCTTACTTTTTATTTGGTTATTATAATATATGGATATTCTACTAGCTTATTATTGTTTTTAATGTATGTAAAGCCATTGTTCAGTATTATTACTCACCTTTTTAATTTAAAATGCTTAATATAGTATTCAATTATTTAAATCTTCTCATAAAACTTCCTATATTATTAATAATTTAGACTCTAAGAAATCACCATATCATACAGGAACTCTTTCAAGCATAGTTTTCTATTTTAAAACAAAAACTAAGTCTGACCAAAGAAACCCCTAATTAAATCTTAAAAAGATTCCTAAATTAAAGACTAAAGTCTAGCCTACCTTTGATAAGTTTGATGGATAGAGTAGCCGGGATAGTTTTCCATAAAAGAAAGGAAAGTGGTAGAGAAAGGTTGTGAGGAGAGAAAGCTGAGAGGTTTTCGGTGCAGAGAGTTTTGAATCTTCCAAGCTATTTATAGTGCTTGATGTAGTTAGGATGGAAGGATTTAGTTAGAAAGAAACCTAGTTATAAGAAAATATCTAAACTTCCTTATCTAATTCATCATTATTATTATTCCCTCCTTTTAATGGCATGTGCAACATGGAAATTGCTGAAGCTGGATCTTGTTTATTTACTTCCCCTAATGCCACATGGACCTTCAAAAGATCTTTCTCAAAGATTTGGTCCTCAGCTTAAAAATTTTACGTAGCACCTATTTATTTCTTAGTTTAAATAATAAAAATTTTCCCCTTATTCTTTCTAAATCTTATTATTATAATTTAATTATAATC
Organism: Glycine tomentella; assembly: GCA_007407185.1. NCBI lineage: Eukaryota > Viridiplantae > Streptophyta > Magnoliopsida > Fabales > Fabaceae > Glycine > Glycine tomentella. The sequence continues at coordinate 287,777 of PYAF01004402.1, read as the reverse complement.
TAAAATATCTTTTTAAGATTATTATAATTTAAATATATGAATGTTACACCTTGCACTAATCACCTCGGCCAGACGCCTTAGGCCTTACTTCCAAAGTCACCAAGTGATAGTTAAGACTGACTCCCATCAAACAGGTACTGAGGAAACCAAAATTGGCAAAGCGAATGGTAGCTTGGTCAGTCGAACTGTCCGAATTCGACATACAATTTGAACCGCATGGTCCCATGAAGGCACAGTTCATGACAGATTTCCTGGCGGAATTTGTAGGAAAAGACGAATCCACCCCAGACTGGTGGAACCTTTACGTGGATGGAGCATCTAATGTACAGGGAAGTGGAGTCGGCATCATACTCGAAGGACCCGACAACATTTCGCTGGAACAAGCTCTTAAGCTTAACTTCAAGGCCTCCAACAACCAGGCCGAGTACGAAGCACTCATAGCAGGGCTCAAACTCGCCAGGGAAGTCGGACCTCGATATTTGAGATGCTACTCCGACTCACAGCTCGTCCAGGGTCAGATAGCAGAAAAATTCCAAACCAAGGAAGCCCTACTTCTCCAGTATTATCATCTGGCCAAAGCACTTATTGACGGCTTTGAATGTTTCGAGATGTATCACATACCTTGGGAGAATAACACCGGGGCCGATTTGCTATCTAAGCTGGCCAGTACCAAGAAAACTGGGCACCTCAAAACGATCATCCAGGAAACGCTCCAAAAACCCACCATTGACATCACAATGGTAATGGCTGTTGAACCAGAGGAACCTACTTGGATGACCCCTTATAGAGACTTTCTTGAAAAGGGAACACTCCCAGAAGACGAAAATGAGGCCCGGCGTTTGAAATGGAAAGCCAACTATTACATCATCGTTGACGGTGAGTTATTCAAAAGAAGGTTGACAACACCTCTACTCAAATGCCTGGACAGCTCACAGGCAGACTATGTCTTGAGAAAACTTCATGAGGGCATCTGTGGACTTCATACAGGAGGATGATCCCTAGCCACTAAGGTGGTATGAGCAGGGTACTACTGGCCAACACTCAAGACTGACGCCTTCCAGTTCACATGGAGGTGTAAACGTTGTCAGGAGTTTACGGACATCCCACGGATTTCCCCTGACAACTTACATACTATCTCCTCTCCATGGCCCTTCGCTATATGGGGCATGTACATCTTGGGACCATTCCCTAGAGCTCCCGGGATGATCAAGTTCTTGTTGGTGGCAATCGACTACTTCACCAAGTGGATCTAGGCAAAGCCGTCACGAGAAATTACAGCTAGTAAGGTTGAAGCCTTCACCTGGAAACATCTCATATGCAGATATGGCCTACCCTATGCAATCATTACTGACAATGGTACACAGTTCAAGGCACAAACTTATGAGGATTTCCTCACACGGCTAGGTATCAAACACTTAGTCACATCTATTGAACACCCCAGACCAACGGTCAGGTGGAAGCGGCAAACATAATCATTCTCAGAGCCCTTCGTACTAGACTTGACAAGTCCAAAGGTCTCTAGAAGAAGGAACTACCTAGCATACTCTGGGCGTACCATTGTACACCTCAAAGCACTACAAAGGAAACTCCTTTTCGCCTGACATATGGCACCGACACCATGATCCCTGTTGAGCTCGGGGAACCTTCAACTAGAAGGATGCTTTTTAAGGAACAGTGCAATGAAGACAACTTGAGGGTTGAGCTGGAAACCAGTGAGGAATTTTGAGATATAGCCAGAATCAAAGAAGAAGTAGCCAAACTCCGCATGACACGAAGATATAACTCCAAAGTTCAACCTCGAACTTTTCAGCCAGGTGACTTAGTTTGGCGCGTCTAGGGTGAAGCTAGGAAGGATCCCCGTGCAGGAAAACTTGGACCAAACTGGGAGGGCCCGTTCAGAGTTGTCACCAGCCTAGACAACGACGCTTACAAATTGCAGGAACTCGGTGGTAAAGACGTTCCAAGAACTTGGAATGCTACCCACCTGAAGTTCTACTTCAGCTGAGGAGATCAAGGTCGGATGGTGTATTCTTTTTCCTATTCAAGTCCTTTTTTCCATTGGGTTTTGGCTTGAAAGGTTTTAACGAGGCTCATCCGAGTAGTGAACAGAGGGAATGTATACATTAAATACTATATTTAATAAAACATATACCTCTTATTTTATTTATGTCAATATTTCAGGATTTTGACTATGATTTAGGAAGTATCGCTTGATTATTCTCCCAGGTCCAGTCTCGAAAACCCACCCAAGATCACGTCTTGGTACTTGTCAAGGTCCGTCCATGGCAAGTTGCATTAAAATCCAGGGCGGACGCGTCCCGGTACTCTCCAAAGGTTCACAACATCCTAGGGCTCCCTAGGAGAACCTCCTATAAAATCCAAGGTCTGCCTTGGTCCGGGGTCTGTCCTCGGATAAGACCCAAGGTCCGCCCTTGGAAGAAGGTTCGTAAATCTGGTCTCCCGGTTAACCTTGTAAAATCCAAGGTCCGCCTTGGTTCGAGGTTCGCCTCGGCATACAATCAATAAGACCAGTTTACCTGGCTAGCTATTCGAAACCCAAGGTCCGCCTTGGTCCGAGGTTCGCCTCGGTGTACAGTTAATAATCCCAGCCACCTGGTTGACTACACAAAATTCCAGGGATCTGCCCTTGGTTCGGGGTGGGAACCTCCCTCGGTTAAAGACCCAAGGTCCGTCCTGGGAAGAAGGTTTGTAAACCCAGCTTCCTAGTTAACCTTATTAAGCCCGGGATCCATCTCGACAGTCCAAGAATCCGTTCTTGGCTCTTCACAGGTTCATAAATCCAAGCTCTGGTAGACCACCACGGTTCATAAATCCAAAGCCTTGGTTGACCTTGACCTTATTAAGCCCGGGATCCGTCTCGACAATTTAAGAATCCATTCTTGGTCATTTACAGGCTCGTAAAACCAAACTACGGTAAATCTTCAAGGTTCGTAAATCCTAGAGCTTTGGTCGGTCTCTTAAAAATCCAAGGTGGACACACCACTGGTATGCTCTCAGTAGCTCCCAAACCCAAGATCACATCTTGGTAAATTTTGATAAAATCCAGCATGGACAACTCCACTGGTATCAGCCGTGACAAATGTAAGGTACAACTATGTTTACCTTACCCTCGACATATGTTATCATCTTTCGTCCTTGCAGGAATATACATTCTCAGGAACATAAAGCCCAAGAAGCATACTTGGCACACAAAGGCTGGGACCCGCCCTCGGTCTTCTAAACCCAAGAAACGTTCTTAGTACTAACTTCTATGGAGCCCCGGGCACCATAGACTTGTTTATTTTGCAGGAATAATTGCTCGAGAATATTAATAAAATGAGTTATACACTCAGCAAATCTCGACATTTCTAAGTCTAAGATACATTCTTAGCACACATCATTAAATGGGACCTCGACAGTTAAAGCTAAAGATTTCATTGATAAGAATGAAGAGAAAACAAATGATTTCATTGAAGTGATTGAAGTTTTACATGACCATCCTGGCCGAAGGCACAAAAGAAGCAAAAATCAAAAGAAACATAAAGCTGTCCTATATGTCAGCCGCATCACTAGCAGATTCTTCAGCAGAATCGAGATCTTCTTCATCTACTAAGGCATTGTTCTTCACATCCTTGAAAGGATCAAATTGACCCAAGTCAAGGTCTTTCACAAAGAGACCGGCTTGGCGCACTGCCTTGGAGAACCCCTTCTCATGCTATTCCACAGCTTCTCGCTTGAACACCTTCAGCTCTTCATCAAGCTCCTTATTGACTGTCATTTCAACTGTAAGCTCAGCTTAGGCCTCTTTCAGTCTTTCCTCTAGACTCGCCACCTTCTCAGCAAGTTCCATCTCGGCAGCAAGCCCGTCTTCAGCATCCTTCAGCTTAGTCTCCAGCTCGACCACCTTCTTCTCTAACTCCTCCTTCTCAACTAAAGCCTTATCAGCCTTGACAGCAGTTGCTCGGCCAAGAATCATCAGCTCATCACCATCAAGCCTAGTTCATAGCAGCTTGGACAAAGCTTCGCCAATCCTAATAGATAGCTGACGATTACACCGAGTAGCTTCGACAAAGGCCACCACGGCGCTGTTTAATCAGTTACGCTCCAACCGCCAAGCACCATGGACAATATTTTTCAGCTTGTGATACTCTTGTTCTGGGGAAGCCGTATTGGTAGCTTCTTGATACACTTGTCTTTGCTCCCTTATAATGGCAAGTCCCCTCTGCAAGAAAACCTCGACAGCATCAAGTGCGCGCTGAGGACCAGCCGACCTGATCAAATTCCTGTCAAAAGGAGTCGGTGACTCACAATCAAGCTTATACCCGACACTCCATAATGAATCGACCTCCTTTGGAGCACTTAAAAACTCCAAAGGGGTGACAGGGTGGGCAGCAGGTGGCGGCATGGCAGTTGGTGGAAGCGGAGAAGAAGGAGAAGGAGTAGCGGGACGAGAAGTAGGTGGAGTCAGAATAACAACCGCGGGAGGCACGAAAGTAGCAGCAGCAGGTTGAGCCGAGGTCATAACCATAGGTACAGTAAGAATGGTAGTACGAGCAGCAGGAGAAGGAGCCCGGACAGGAGGCGGTGAAGTCAATATTAACCCAACAGCCTCCCGCAATGCGCGAAGACCACGAGGAGTGCAAGCGGCCCTAGATTTTTTGAGACCGTATGTCTTGGAACCTTTACCCTTTTTCTCTTAGCCAACTCGACAGGGGAAGAACTGGAGAGCACAACGACTACTTGAGAAGGCTCAACTCGGATAATCGGTCGACCCTCCCTTTCAGTTGAAGGAGGAACAGGAGACGCCATGACGACATTATCTACATTATGTATCAACAACCTCCATTGAAAATTGCCCATAATGCCTGCACAAACACCAAAACATGAAAATGTTTTCACGAGTGAAAAATAGAAGCAATTAAATAAAGTTACCATCTAATGTGGTGGAAGGATCACTGGCCGAGGGTAGCGCCAAAATAGCTCGAGCGTCCAATGAAGTCGGCAACAGTTCCAGAGTCGCCTTGTCAGACTTTTCCAGAAGGGTTAACATGTTATCGTCAAAGGACTTGAATCTGGTGGGGTCAGCCTGCCAGTAGAAAGGAAACCGAGCTTCCCCATTCCTATTGAACATCAAAGGCAAACCCTTAGCCACAACACCACTTTCGTGGACTTTGAAGAATCGGTCTTTAAATCGGCGGAACACATTGGTGTCCACCTCGAACAATTTCTTCGAGACACTATGTAAGGAAACCCAAGCAACTTTCCCAAATGGTTTAGTCTGAAAGAAAGAGCAGAAGAGAGGAAATGTAGCACGAATGTGCAAATGAGAACACAAAATCTCAAAAGCCCACACCATGGCCAACTGTTAGGATGAAGTTGGGAGGGTGCCACATTCAGATATGACAGCAAAGCACTTTGAAAGGGGGAGAAAGGAATAGAAATGCCTAACACCTCAAAAAGGCATCGGTACATATAGAAAAAAGGTAAAGCACCTGTTGCCGCCTTCAAACAGGGAAAATCATCTTCCCCACAAGGCTCAACAATGATCTTGTTGGCGTTCGAAGGAACCCTCATCTGCAACGTCGAACAAAGCGTATCCATGGAGGCAAAAGAATTTATGGAGGAGTGGTACTTGAAAACATCCTCCTTTACCCACTCATATCCGTCGATAATTGCTGCAGGAATGGATGGATCTATACTACGGCCACTGTGAGAGGATGTCCTTACTCTCATCACCCTGTGAAAAGAAGAGACTGGGGGAAGGACGGTGAGTGGTAAAGATTCAGAAACCCTGGCTTGCTGGACGGGACGTGAGGATCCTTCGCCAGTCTGGTGAGAACGAGTCTTGCTCCTAAAGCGAAAAGATCCGTCGGAGGCATCTTCGTGAACATCCTCTTCAGAAGAATCACCGATAGAAATTACATTGGGGGGCTGACGAGACTCATATACTGCTATGACGTCGGACACTATGCATCAATGCTCATTCACCCTCCTTCACCCATAAATTAGCTCATAGGCTGAGGGGCTTATATACAGTCCAAAATAGTAAAATGACACGTGACCATCTCTTAAAGGTCACTAAACAGCTGGATATCTTCCACGTCAACATTTCCACATTAAAGAGTATATCTGTTATATCAATATAACTAATACGGGTAACCACCTTATCATATAATATCCCAACAAGTTATCTACTAATTGTTACTTATCTACAAGTAACAATATATCAATAAGGTACACATTATCTCATATTTAAAATATAGATAATTGTCTGCTATTATCTGTTATTATTATCTTATCAACAGATTATCTATAAGCAACGGCCCAAGGCCCCTACTCCACGCTATAAATACAACCATTCAGGTTCTCTCTAAACACACCTCAGAAACATTACACATCTCATTATACTTCTATACACTTGAATGCATTACTCAAGTCTTTCTTTCTATACATCTTGACTGATTTCTCACGCTTAGTCCTTCTCTAAATTGATGTACTTACTTGAGCGTCAAAGTGTTTTTCCTTTGTTTTGCAGGTCCCTCCTCTAAGCAAAGACTACTCACCTCCCGACGCCACAATATTTTGAGTCCATTAAGACCACGTCTAACTCACATGTGGAATTTCCAGATTTTGGTAAGAACATTGTTCTGAAGCGTGCCAAAACCAACCAGGTCTTATAGAGACATCACATGTAGCAGGTATCCAATCAAGACCAAATTGGTCTCCCTCGCTATTGTATCTGTCAGATGACCCTAAAAATGGTAAACGTCTACATTACATGATCATCCACACTTTCAAGCCTTGCCATGGATACATGGAACAAACAACTAATGACTGAAATTTACATTCTTCAACTTCATTTAAAACCAATGAATCAGCTGAATCAGAGTAAGCTCAATCATCTGAATACCGTCTATGAATAATAGAAAGACCCAATTCCATGACTTTCAAAATTGCTCTATAAAAAAGCTTACCACTGCTCATACACCATGCAGTTAGCAGTAATTATAATCTATGTGATGCTGGGTGACAATAAAATAAACATTTAAACCAAACATCATTCAAAAGGGAAACTACAGTGGTGTTTGTACAAAATAGAACTCGCTGGCAATCAATATAACCAATATCACAGCCTGTCTTGTTTTATAAAGACCAACAAGTGGATCCAGCAGCACCATATTCATTACCAATCCACCTTGTGTCCGGACCCAAATCAGAAAAAATAGTGGCCCCTGGTTGGAGCTGATGAATCAGAGAAAGCCAGTTATCAAAGAGATAATTCATTTCTGTCTCTCCGTCGCCTCTTGTGCTGTCCAGAAAAATGTCCTTTATCTCTCCATACCTGGTTTGAGTGCACTAATTATTAAATAAAAAATGGAATGAATATTGGCAGAAAATTGCCAAACAAAAAAATTATTCAAATCCTTCATAAATATCAAACTCTTGATAGTAAAAAAAATTATCAAGTTTTTGTTTTTGTTAAGGAAAAAAAAAAGGCTCTGCTGAAGTAAGCTGGGTTCTAAAGAGTGCAAGGATGTAATCCAACCTTGAAACAATCAACAAGTAAATGTTACGACATAAAGATTATAGCATAGATTAAATTATGGGAAGATACTGGATACACACTAAACTTCACACTGTAGAGAAAAACCAGAAAAGGATCTTCTGTAGTTTTCCAAAAACTACATGAGATCTCAGGTAAGATCATGAATTGCACCCACCCTCTGCAGTTTATTTTCAAACTGCAGAGGATCCTAATCCCCTTTGGATACAATCTTACTTTACAGGAGGTGTGTTTGTTTACTATATAAATCTAGAAATTACAGGTTTGCAATAAATTGTAGTTGTAAGATCAACAGCTAACCCATCACAGGTGCATTGCATAACAAACTAGATAGTAGATCATTAACAAACCTAACTATGGACATAAGGTGGAAGCTTTGAACTCATGAAAGAAAATAAGATTCAGTAACTGCAACAATCAGAGAAGACCTGTTTCAAATTCTTATTAACATAGAAAGATAAACCACAAATCCATAATAAAATATGTTTGGAAGAGCTTATTTAAACATATTTTATGCACTTACCCAAATGTTTGAAAAAGCTTCTTTGCATATGCAATGGTAAGATTGCGTACAATATCTCGCCACTTTACTTATGCATAGCGTGGAGCCTTCGAACAATGGAGTAAGTAGTATATTTTTTATCAGTAGCAAAATTAGGATATGTATAAAAACAATTTAACATCAATAAATAGTCCATGTACTAACAATGTGAAGACATTTTACAATGTTATTCAATCAAAAATTGACTTCGATGTTATATTTGTTAACTTTTATAATTACAATTATAAGATAGTTTACACTACATACAAATTAAACTCTTAACCTATTTCCCCTTACATTATGAAAACAACTACTAACTAATTTTGTGGTGAATCAGGTTATCCTTCAGGTGAAAGGTAAGGACTAATCTCCGAGTTACAGAGATCCATTTAAGGTGTTGAGCATTCCCAATTGTTGTTTTTCCATATACACAGACCAAGTAGAACTCGTTATAGCGCAAAGTGTCACCATAGCATGCTTCGTGGCGATCCCACGGCTAAAGGTAAAATCCGAGGCCAACGCTGACGTTCTTGGCGGCGGCGGCGAGCTCGGTGACGACGTCGCCATTCCCGTTCCTCCAGTTGCTGGAACGCACCGAATAATTGGTGTAATCAGAGGGTCACAAGCAGAACCATGGTGGTGTTTCACAGTGAGGAATATTCGCGAAAAGCCTGAGTCTTTTGCGACCCTTATCCACTGCGATGCGTTTAGCTTAGTGGGGTTGAAGACGGTGGGGTTGGCGTGACCGGTGGCCCACTCTGAATCGGTGAAGGTGTTGGTGCCGAAGTGGAAGAAGAGGGCCATGCCACCCAGTTACCATTGGAGCTGGAACATCGTTGGGAGGGTTAAAATTGGAAGAGGTGGGGGCTTCCGGGAACAAGATGCAGGGACCAAGAAATAACAGACCCAGAAGGAGGATTTGAATTGGGAAATTGGGTAGCGAGCAAGTTGAGATTTTGGTCCCGGGATTGTTGGATTTGCACCACAATCTCAAACTCTTATTGTTCAGCTTCATGTTGGTTGACTCGCCTAAGTGTTAGTGTGAAAGTACAGTAATGGTTCTGGTTGGTTGGTAATGGTTGGTTGTATTTTGCTGTTGGGCCAACAAAAACCGACTAGGAAACACAATTCTGTTTTTGTTAGCAGCTAGCAACAGTCCAACAGCCACAGGACCTTAACTTTCCAGATCAAGGGTTATCAGATTGGGCCTGTATCCTTGCTCGAAAATGTGATTTTTACTATGATTTGATGAATAGAGATAATTTAATGAAATTTTTGCACTTCGATATTATGAATGAAAAAAAAAAATCTCTTTGAATAAATTTAGCGACTAGATCCAATTAGTCCATACTCTATACTAATTCCGTAGATGAAATTTCATTTAATAAAATTAAGAATAACAAAAATGGGATTTTTTTTATAAAATTTATTTGGGAAACAATTGGATAAACTTATTTAATGCTATCACTCAATCATACTACAACAAAAGTCTTATTCTATTACGTGTGAGATCGTTATAAATATTATACAGAGATATTCTTTTTAAACAATTTCTTCTAACAATCTCTCTTTCTCTCTCTCCTGTTGTACAAAATTAAAAATCATGCAACCTGATATTCTCATTTGTGATTTGATGACATTCATTGTAAATGTCTAAATTAACTGCTTACCTTTTTTTTTTTTATCAAATTAATATATCTCCGTATATAATTTTTTTTTGTCATTATATTGTGTAGTCATACATCTATTTAAATATTCTCTTTTTTTTCCACTCCCATTCTATTCTCTTCAAGTTACTTTAAAGTTCAACATTTACTAGGATAGACATATATCAATATGATAAAAAAAATTGTTTAAATTTGATGAATACTTTGTGATTATAAATATCTTTTTGTTTTTTTCTCCTCAATTTTAACCTCCTTATTTGTATCATGTGTGTGGTATCTTTATTAATTTTTTCGTTATTTTGTAATATTAATCTTATATATTTAAACTAAGAAATTTATGATACAACTAGAATTTTAAAACTTGGACCGATCTGATCGATTGGACTAGTTGAACTACAACTCAGTTGTTAGACCGGATTGAGTCATAAGCTCGATTGACAAAATTATTGACCCAGAGCGACCTAGATTGACTCGGTTGGGTTTGTGGTCGAATCAGTGACCCGGACTAGGTCACTTATCTTTTTTTATTTTGTTTTATTTTAGTATTTTTTTTCATTTTATTTTATTTTAGTTTTTTAATTTGAGTTAAATTGATCTTTTTATTCATTGTTGAATTTTTTTTTGCCGCAATTGCATTTTTTGTTGATTTAAATTGATTTAGAAGTGATCATGATTGTGGTTGAGTTACAAGTGAAATTGTGATCTCGATCATTTTTTAGAACCATGATATGAAACTTTGGATTGATTTTTTATATTTTATAATCTGCATTGATATGATATGATTATGTTTCATTTTAGTATGAATATTGATATATATATATATATATATATTGTCATTGATGCCTTTGATATTAAATGTTAGAGATAATAGTCATATTTTAACTTGTGTTCTTTTTATATTTTATTTGTGTTTTTAAGACTTTTGAATTTCAATATACAAGATGAAAGATTTTAAGATAAGTCTAAAAATTTTATATTTTTTATTACAAACCAGATCATGCAAGTCAATTAATGACCCACCGGGTCAATCACTGATTTAATATGATCTAGTACCTTCATTGAGTCAATCAACTGGGTGATTTTTAAAACTATAGACACAACATCTTTTTCCATCTTTATTTTTATTTTTCTTTTTGATTTTTTTTAAAATTGTGATGTGTTTGATAAAAAAAAAACAGATATCTTATTTCTTCTCAAATAAAAAAAAAAACTTTTTGTTTTTGTTCTGAACTGATTTCTTATTTCTTCAATCAAAATTATATCATTTATAAAAAATATAATTAAAAACAATTTTCTACTTAGTAAGTCCAACTCAATCATATAGATTGTGATTAAATTTATTAAATTTTATAATAATTATTTTAAAAATCATATTTTAAGATTATTTCTAATTGTTTGACTGTATACTCATTAATTAATACAGCATATAAAAATTTGATTCTTTTCATTGGACTGTGCTTCTGGAAAATGCTAAAGTACCTAACTCTAATGCAAATTAGAGACACTGATGTATAATCATGAAATTACTGAATGTACTAATAGAAGATGAATGACATCAGGTCACAAGAACAATGAGAGAGAGCAGACAAAAAATGATTTGATGACCACGAAATTGCTGTATAGCTCTAATAATTACATTGTTGTGACTACTGTGTATGTGTTTGTTAGCGATGGTGCTTATTAAATTAATTAACCAATTAATCCATCACTTATATGTTTAACCACCAGATAGCTAGCTCGCTAGCTAGTTTCAAATTCAAAGTTGCATAACCCATCTTTACCAACCTCATCAAACAAATGGAAATTTTTATGATCAAGCAGTAAAATGCATGGTAGCTTTTTTGATTAATTAACTTTAATCTATCTATCAAAGGTTATAATAATAACGTAGGTCAAACAAGAAACTAATACAGAAATATATGTCAAGAGATCGAATAGATAATGAGGCTTGAAATTATCTTAGCAATTTGTAAATTGTTAGATATGCATGAGGTGACTGATTGATTGGTCCTTTTTTCCTTTCCCTATATCTTAGACCATTGCCACAGCCACAACGTCAGGGAATTCACACGACCACTAGCTATATATATAGCTTCCAGTCTAAGCTCTCTTCTTCTTCAATCTCAACTAATAACCAACCAACCCCTCCCCTTATTTATCAATCTCTATGCATGTCATAATCATATATATATATATATATATATATATATTATTAGTTACTTCAGAGGTAAAATAAAACAAATGAAGCAAGAATTGAATTGAAAGAGAAGCAAAGCAATACTAGCTAGCTTCACCTGAAAGGTGTACGTAGATATATAGAAGGTAATGGGAAACACACGCATGTTTGATGTTTGAGTGTTTGACCAATACACGAATATTAACTTTTTACTAACATGGTCATTGCTCATTATTAGCCAAAGGCAAGTGCCAATAATCATACACATATATTATGATATGCCAATGCCATAAACTACAGTATTGAGAGCGTGTATGCACGTGCGGGAAGTGTCATATCGTGGGGACCACAGCCTCAGTGATCTCAGGGGTCAGGACTATGGGCATGGCCACGTTTCGAGCGACCAGTAAAATTAAGTGTCTTGAAACTCTTGAACCAAAAAGTGAAAGTGAGATAGATAGATAGATACGTTCAATAATTTTTCTTTTTCGTTTTAATATCGTCACGGGCCAGCAGGGATATACATATCTGCCCCTCAATCTTTATTAGTTTAGTTTAATTTAGGAGAACTTGTTTTGACTTTTCTCTTCTGTCTTTTTCTTTCTTTGAAAAACCCTTCTCTTTTATCCCTTTCAATCATTCAACACATTTACGCCGCGAATTTAATTTAGATTTTAGCTTGCCAATTTTTTTAATTATAAACTTATATTGTTAGGACAAAAATGTTGAGAGATTCTCAAAACATTTCTTAATATTATAGGTATTTGTTAGAAAAAATTAAACGGAAGAAGTGAAAAATTATTATTCATAAATTAATTTTAACTACAAGAATTTAGTTTATTTATTGAGAATTCCATCCTTGGCTTTTGTATTTGATTTTTTACTTTCATCTGTTATAAAAAAAATCTATTTGTAATTTTTAGTATATGTTTTTATCTCTCTTATTTATTATTTTGACATTTCATATACTGTTTTTTTAAGGATATAATAAAATTTTAAAATAACAAATAAATAGAAACGAAAATTTCGCCGCTAAGATGCAAATCCTCCGAAAATTGCTATTTAATGAATTTTATAATTAGATCACATGTTTAACTATATATTATTCGTTTAAATTTATGTAATTAATGTAATATCAATCAGCATTGTATTTTAAATTAAAGACACACAACAAGAAGATACAAGTGGACGAAAAGTTAGACAAGTAAAAAGCTACAACTTGATTTCATATTCATTATTAATATTTTAGTTGAGAACAAACTATGTATGGTGCGCAAAATAAAGCCAACTCTTGATATCATTCTAATTAACTTTAATATTAATTTCGTATCGACTAAGAAAAATTCTACTAATTTTGATTGAAGGGTCACATATATCTAAAATGTTATACATAAAATTTGTACATTAATTAGTATTAATTAATATTATTATATTAATGCATATAGGAGATCACAATTCACAGGCTGCAAATTCTTTTCCCAGCTTAGTTTTCCAAGCATTGAGAAAAGGTGGTGCATCTGCTATTTGAGAGTCAATGACTACTATAAATATGACACCAGTCCCTTTAATTATTCAAACAATTAGCTTGAATTTTTTTTTTTATCAATATCGTTATTAACGATTTCGGCCGATGATGGCCCATTGTGTTTTTCAAATCGAAAGTGGGAAATAAAATAATACAAAAGACATTTACACGATTGAAGCGTTGAGTTAGTAAAATGCTAACATGAGAATACAATTAATCAATACCCTAAATCGGAGTATTAAAAAATAGCTATCATTTACTAATTAATGATTGAAATTTAATTAGTTTGCGTTAGTCTAGTCTTTCTTAAACGAAAAATGAACTATCAATATAATTAATATTGTGAATTTATACTAAAAATTCGGTATATTACACTGTTAATGGGACTACCTTGTATATTATTTACTTGTTGATTGGAGATGGCTTTGTTGTTGCTCTGGTTAATCCATATTTTCTTTGTTCTGAACTAAATAGGGATTAACCAGGGTGGTTGGGTGATCTCCTTTTGTTCTCTGTATCTCTCAGTATTACCTGTACTGAGTTTTATTTCTACTTATATAACATATTTTGGCGGATCCAAAAAAAAAAACGACACTAATAAATAATTCTGTCAGCTAGCGCAAACTATTGATACATATACTATGAATATATCAAATGCTAGTATACATGGAGTATATTGTTAGGATAGACCTTCAAAATTTATAGTAACAGTACAGTTTAACTTTTGTTGGATAAAGATTATATTAATGAAAGTAATCCTAACACTTCAACTATTATGTGCTAGCTTGTAAATGATATTTTTTTACCATGATACTAATTAGACACCGTCAATTTTTTTATTTTTTTTACATGAGAAGAAAGTCGTAATATTTATGGCTAAGATTTGCGGTAATTACATACCTTTATGTCTTGCCCGTCATTTGCAACCATAATTAGTTTAAAATATATTTGAGGAAGCCGTAAGTGTTGGAGGTAAGGGGTTTGAGAGAGAAGAGTTTAGTTTTGGATGCTTGAGATATTACATCAAAAGGTATCAAATGTGGAATATTTAACAATGTTACCTCCAACTTAAGAAAAACTAAAGTAATGTAACAAGCTATTAAATTCCAGTCCATATGAACTCATATTAAACATAAAATAATTTATTGGACTTGTATGTAAACATATTAATATTTATATATATTGTCAAATATATTCAACAATCTCCTCCTATATTCACCATACAACACAATCCAATAAGGTAGTTAGAGTAATATTCAAACAAACATGGATCATCCACATTCAGTCCAAGACAATAAACTCAGAACGGTCAAAGAGTTTTAATAATAAAACATTAAACTCAAACAATAGTTGCAATCAAACTAAGTGAATCATCTTTCTCGTGAATCTATTCTAAGATCAATATATCAATATAAATACCAAGAGTTTTAGATTAAATCTAAACTCATCCAAATCTCAACATTTAAAAAGTCAATCTCAAAATCAGTCCACAATCACCATATGCATAAGTATAAGTAGGTCAGTCAAAATAGTCTAAGGCCTTACAAATATAAGAAAGAAGCATAATAATCATAAAGTTCACAAAATAGAAACAACAAAATGTAAGTCTTAAGTAAATGTACTCCAACATAATGGAAAATAGTATGTGAACTGTCAAGTTCTCTAATATTCTAAATGATATATTCATATATCAAATTGGTTGTCCTTCTCAAGATCCCACTTATTAATCTCTCCTTCATCTCTACCATCCCCTGTAGAATGTCAAATATGAATTTCATATTATCATGAATTAAATCATTTAAATAAACTACTAAAAATGTCTAGTTATACTAAAAGAACTTAGCATCATATCATTAGGTAAAGAAGAACATATACCAATGTCATAAAGCATCATAATATCATGTTCATAAGCATCAAGGCAGTTTCATAAATTATGAACAAGGCCTAAATAGTTTAATTTATAAAGAGCCATCAACCTAAGTTTATTTGTAAGAGAGTAACTATTGTCTCGTTTCACAAAATAAGGCTAATAGTCATGTCACTTACAATAACCTAGTCTTGTAATGTCAAGTTTCAATTAAGAACAAGACCAATAGGCTTCTTATATAATCCAATATTTCTATGTTTCAATTTGGAACGTCTCAGTTACTAATTCCTTAAAGTCAAATAATCTAGCATCAAGTTTGGAATGAGATCATTTAACCAAAAGGATAAGGCAACATGGGAGGATTGTATCATCAAGTTTGGAATGACACAAGCTTTCCAGATATAACTTTTGAATTAGATTAAAATCATCTCATCATGTTTGGAATGAGATAACTCACCCTTTTCAAAATAGATAGCAACCATGATCATCGATGGAACATATAAGTTGTACTTATCATTTGGTTAGCAAAGGAAGATTCAATAATTCAAAACTCACAATTAAATGTACATAAATGATAATTAAGACTTGTCTTCATAGTCTTTAACCCCATTTCCCCCACTGTTTTGAATAATTGATCTTTAGAAAACCTTTAGTAAGAGCATCGGTCATGTTATCCTTCGATCTCACATCACCAAGGTGATAAATCTTGTTCTCTCAATAATTCAACAACGCATGTCTCAGTCTCACATGTCTTCTCTTCAAATTAAAGAGAGCATTCTTTACGACTTGGACTACTACTTGATTATCACAAAATAAACTTAAAGAATTAATCTTTAGTTGAGTCAAAGGAATATCTATAATCAGATTCTTTATCCACTCCGTGTTATGATCCTGTAACTAAACCAGGTTTAGAAGAGTAATTACATATATTAAATACGTAATTAGGTCTAAAAATCTTCTATGTTATGATCCTGTAATGGATCCGGGGTCGCGCTCCTAAAGTAGTGCTAACGAGGAACCCGTACTCATGTGTCCTGAGTGACACTTTGGGAGAAATGTGCTTACTAGGTAGGAACCCGGAAAGGGGAGACCTCGCATTTATTAAGAGACCGAGGTAGGAACTTGGAAAGGAGAAACCTCGCGTTTATTAAGAGGCCGAGGTAAGAACCCGGAAGGGGGAGACATCATGTTTATTAAGAGACCGAGGTAGGAACTCGAAAAGGGGAGACCTCGCGTTTATTAAGACACCGAGGTAGGAACCTGAAAGGGGGACCTCGGGTTTACTAAGAGACCGTGGTAGGAACTTGAAAGGGGGAGATCTCGTGTTTATGAAAGGACAAAGGTAGGAACCCGAAAAGGGGAGACCTCGCGTTTATTAAGGCTTTAGTAAGGTGTCGAGGCATGAACCTAGACGATGGTTGATCTTGAATTTAGTAAGGTGCCGAGGTACGAACTCAGATGAGGGATAAACCTTAGTTTTATAAGGTGTCAGGGTATGAACCCGGATGAGGGTATACCTTGAACTGAACTTGACAAGGTAGACTTTGTGGTATAAATTGAACCCGATAGTGCCAGAGTGGCATCAGAAGCGTGTAACACGCGCCAGAGTCACTTATATATATATATATATATATATATATATATATATATATGACCATTCCTCAACATTTCTTTATGGAAACACCATCATCTTCTTCCTTTCTCTGTTTTCGCCATTTCTTAGAGAGAGAAACTTCATAACCTGTTACCTTCGACCAAAACCATTTGCATGCAACTGGAAAGTTGAAAGGAACCACCCAATAGTTAGGTTCTGACCTTAGTTCTTTTTGAAAGTCATCAGATAGAGAGATTGTGTTCTCCCTAAGTCACACCAAGTTTCGTTTCGTAAGGAAAAAAGGTTTTAGGACGTTCAAGCTTGGTAAAGCTGTTCCCTAACATTCCTAAATGGTTTTAGAGAGTGTGATACGGAGGACATTGGTGGTTACAGTCACAAGGGCGAGAGAGGGCGAGTGTAGCATTCGGAGCAGGTAAGTTCTCTGTTCTTGGGAGTCTTTCCCTTAACTGTGTTCCACCACACTCCGAGAGAGTGTTGGTTATTATATGTCATGATGCATGTGGTACTAAAATGGTGTGTTCTGCTTTTACTAATATCATGTATATGATGCATACTGTGATGATATGTTGTATGAATGATGAGATTCTCTGGCCAGTAGAATAGACTATGTATGGACTTCCCTTGGAGGCAGACGTGGAACAACTCCTTGTGGCTAATGGATACAAAAACCTGAGAGACTATGCCCTTAAGTGGATGATGTTCTCTTGGAAGTGTCATATACGTCGAAAAGTCTTGAGATTGTGCCCTTAAGTGGATGATCTTTCTCAGGCAACGACATATATTGAGAGACTGTGTCCTTAAGTGGATGATCTTTCTCGGTGATTTATATATGTATGCTATAATTGTGTTGTATTCCTGATGTTGGTAGCGCCCAACGGAATGACACTTGTGGTGCGACATACATATGATGTATTGTATGATATGCCTATTTTGATGCTATGTATCATGGGAACTGAACCATGGGGAGGAGAGACCTCCAAGAATCTTGAGTTTACTGAAATTGTATCTCACCCCTATTGGGGACTATGTCTTGCAGGTGATGAGCGAAGACCGGATGATGCACCCCTGGCCAAGAGATCTGAGTAGAGGGAGAGGAGCTCAGACGATACATCCCGGGCTAAGAGGCCGGGTAGTGGTCGGGTTCCGTTTGAACCTTAGGTAAATTATTTTGAGGGCATGCTGGCTCACTATTTTGTATGTATGGATGTGTGTATATATATATATATATATATGTTATGTACTCCAGATAGGAGAAACACAATTGATGTATAATGATATACACTTTGAAACTTATTATGCATGAGACACGTGTTTACCATTCCTTGTGCGAAGTAGGTTTTGTTGATAACATTGTTTTGTTAGTTGCTTCCAAATTAAATAATTAACTGATTAATTATCCTTAATTAATCGCTGCGCTTAACGACCATAATTGAATGTTAATAAATCGGATGCATACGGGGTGTTACACTCTGCCTCTTCACCAGCTGAGGCTAAAGCAAAAAGTTCCATTTTTCATTGATGACAACACAATACAAATCTGTCTTTTGGATTTCTAAGTAACAACAGCTCCACCCAGAGTGAAGACATATCTGCTGGTGGATTTACTATTTCCAATTTTTGAAAACCATGAGGCATCAGAATATCCATCCACAATTGGAGGATAACCAGAATAACATAGAGCATAATCTTTATTACTTTTAAGGTATCTCATCAACCTACTGAGGGCATCCTAATGCTCTTTACTAGGATTACTAGTGAAACGACTCAACATGCCAACTGCAAAGGCTATGTCAAGTCTAGTGCAACTCATAACATAATGAGACTATCTATCAGTTTTGAGTACTTTAAATGATCCACATTGGTTCCTTCTTTAGGACTCATTCTTTTGTTATAATCGTATGGTGTCTCACTCGGTTTACACTGATTGTATCCCTTGGTAGAAAGTAGTTGCTCAATATAATGAGTTTGGCTAAGGGAGATAACTTGCCTTCCAAGGCTTACTTTCATACCAAGAATGGTATTGGCTATACCAAGATCTTTCATGTCAAATTCTTTAGCTAGAGTGGTTTTCACATCACTCACTATAGAATGATCGGAACCAAGAATTAACATGTCATCAACATACAAGCATATGAAGACTATCTTATTTGACATGAAATGATAGTAAAATCATTTATCTAAATAATTGGACTGAAAGTGATAGCTCTTTACCACCTTATCAAACTTAAGATGCCACATCTTAGGTGATTGTTTAAGACCATACAAGGATTTGTTCAGTTTACAAACTTTTTTTTTCCTCAAGGCCTTTCATGACATACCCTTTAGGTTGTTCCATGTAGATTTCTTCATTTAACTCTTCATTTAAGAAAACTGTCTTTACATCCATTTGATGCACTATAAAGTGTTCAATAGATGCCAAAGTAAGAAGAATTCTTATAGTTGACAAATGACATACAAGTAAATGTGCTTTATATCTAGCTATTGGTCCGTCACTATTTAGGTTCTTCTTTAATACCCACTTACAGCCTATAGCCTTAGCCTCTTTTGGCAAATTGACTAGCTGCCAAGTGTGATTCTGTAGCAAAAAACTCATTTCATCATCTATGACTTCTGCCCACAATAAGGATTTCCTAGATCTCGTTGCTTCTTGATAAGAGAATGGATCATCCTCTATATGGTAAGTGACAAAGTCCTCACCAAAACTTTTAGAAACTTTATCTCTTGCAGATTTTCTAACTGTGATTAGTTCAATAGACAATTGTGTGAGATTAGTGTCAGAAGGACAAGCTACAGATTCTACATGAGATTCTGAAATCATATATGTAGATTCAAAAACCTTCAAGTCAAGATTGCTAACAAACTTGTATTCAAAGAATTCTGCATCTATAGATTTTATCATTGTATTAGTAGATAGATCCAAAAATCTATCTGCAACACTATCGTTTGCACTACCTAGATATACACAAGTACTGATTCTAGGTCCCACCTTAGGCCTTTAAGGATTTTGTATCCTTACATAAGCAACACAACCCCAAGTTTTAAGGGTATCATATCTACAAGGACATTTGTGTCATATCTCATAAGGTGTCTTAGACAATTTAGAGTGTGGCAACCTGTTTAAGATGTGATTGATAGTTAAAACAACTTCTTCCCAATAGAAGGAAAGTATGCCAACTATAAATAACATAGAATTTAGCATTTCGATTAAAGTTCTATTATAACGCTCAGAAACACCATTTGATTGGGGTGAGTAAGGAGCATTAGTTTCAAGTATTATGTCTTGAACTTAGTCATTGTATATTCTCCTCCTCTATCACTCCTAAACCTCTTAATTTTCAAATTAAGTTGATTTTCGACTCTAAATTTAAAAATCTTAAACTTTTCAAGAGCTTCATCTTTCGATTTCAACAAATAAACATGATAATATCTAGAAAAATCATCTATGATTGAAGGTAAGGGGTTTGAGAGAAAAGAGTTAGTGTTAGATGCTTGAAGTATTACACCAAGAGACATCAAATATAAAATGTTCAACGGTGATGTGATGGATAAAAATGCTTAGAAAATTCTTAGAAAAAATTACTTCTTAAAGGCAATTAAATTGTTCTCATAAATCATATATAATGTTTGTTTACGTGAGATTTATTTGGCGTACCAAAGTGAAAGTTGAGGATATATATCAACCGCACAGTCTAAGATATATAGGCTAGATCTTAATGACTTTAGCGACACGAAGGTTCTCTGACGAGATCAAATGTCATTAGAGCATGTCGGATCAATAACCTATTAACCTAAGGGTTTGTACTCATGGGTCGATTGAGTCTGGAAAAAGGTTCAATCTGGAATAATGCACAATGAAGTTTAGCATTACATTGCATTGTTGAAGCAAATTAACCGCTTGCATTTTCATGTCTAAAGATAAATTCAAAAGGGTATGTGGAAGAATAGATTTGAATGCCATGTCAAGAAAATATGTTCAACTTTTATAATTGCTGTGGTTAATTATGACAAGTTTTCTACCTCTATTTACCCAAGACTAAGCTATTAATGCTGTTGGTCCGCGATTGTTAAACATGTAGATCTATATATTCGGTTGCCTAAGAAAAACTTCCATTCACAATCTCCGATTCTGGTCATTCAATCTTTAATTTGAAGCTTGAGTTAATGTTTGAAATTACAAGTACAATTATCAACTATAGAATTTGACTATCTTGGCTTTTCGTCACATCATCTTATGCATCCAACGTTCCGATGCTACCTTATTCAAGAACTAATATTTATTCTATATACTACTCTGTCTCATATCCTGCCACCAGATTGATGCTGCTGCTTTTGGAACTGCTTGTCACAACTTTATACAGCATCACCATCACATTATATCGCAGAACTACTGAAATATTTTGGGACACAAGCAAGAGATTTAGTCGGATTCATATTCATATAGCCCCTAAAACTCAAAGACATAGCTATACATATGTTTTCCTGATCAATAAGTCTATTACTATTATGTATAAATGTATATATATCACCCTCTTTCTTAACATTTTCATTTTAAAAACTGGATAAACTTTTTAGCACGAGTGCAAAAGTAAATAGTTAAACAAAAGTGAAAAGAGAGAAGGGTTGAGTGTGCGCGAGCATGGAGTGACTTTGGATTTTGTATATGTTGTTCATTATTTGGATGGTGGAACGTTTCTTTCATATGGAGATAATGGTCAAAGATTAGTGTTACTGTTTTAAGCACTATATACAGTGGTCCATTGATCCAACCAGAAAGTGATATGAGAACAAAGATCCAGGTATTATATATAGCTATAGTAACTTACAAAAAGCGTGGACTATAAACTAAAGCCGATGTATCTTCCTAGATCCCTGCCTACCGACGAAGATTAGTTTGTTTTAATCAATACAAAGTATAAAGTTTACTTTATTGCTGCCACTACATTTTTTTCTTCTTTTACACGAAGATGACTTCCCTTGTCTCCATTCATTGTCTCCATTCATTGATTCAAATAAAATAATTTAACACAAAGGGACAACGTAATCCCATGTATGAAGAAACCCTTACTATTAACATTACTTTAACGCATGATTGAAATCTTGTTTTTTCAATGTGATAAATTTAATTACAGTAACAAAAAAAAAAAAACATTCTTCTGCACACACACTGTAAAAAAACTGTGAATATGATCATTATGAAATGCGGAGGGAAAACAAATATGATTTTTAATTATCTGAAATTGGTCAGTTAGTCTCATTTTCTCACCAAGCAGTATGTGACAACGAGATCAAGAACTAAAAGTCGGCACACGTCTCTGGATACGTATTTAAAGAATAAGCCTTAAACACTCATTTTATTGAGTTATTTTTATATATATAAAATATTGATGGTTGTAAAGCTCTATTCACCTTACGAGAGAGATACAAGAACACGAGAGGTGAGTAATATATGATGATAATACAAGAAAAAAAAAAAATTAGAGGAGATAAAGAGTTGTAAAAGAAGACATGTACAAAAATCATTATAATTATTTATCTATAGGACCAGATTGAATACTTAAACACGTGCATCACTTTTTCTTAAAAAAACAGGTGCAGCACCTATTCAATGCTGCTAATACCATATATTACAATTACCATAAGGAGATGATGAGAACCGAATACTGTGTAGTTAGCTGGCAGCAAAAGCATGCATACGTTAGCAATGACACAACTGAATTAATTAAATAAATCAAAGTATGTAACAGCATTAACAGGTAAGTTTTGTTTAAATTGTTTTCAAAATATAAGATGAAAATTAAAAAAATTGTTAGCCTTAAACTCATAATTAATGTGATAAAATTCCATTTGCATATATAATTAAACTTCCCTCATGTTAAATTTAAGGACTGATTTAATTTCGCATACACTGATCATTTGAAAATTGAGGAAGGACAAATCTCATCGCATATTAATTACGACAGTCAAAATCTTTCAAATATCAAGTAGAGCTAGCCGAATTGTAAAGCCATTAATAGCTTCCTTCCTCCCTTGAAATACATATATATAGGGATGTTCATCTACTATATAGGTCGAAGAAAAAGATATTCGAAGAAGTAATAAATAAAAGGACGAGAACCAAGAGTACTATATATATACTATATGGGAATATCATCATGTATGATCTACGAAATCGAAAATAGGGCCTTTGCAGAGACACCTAGGTCTCTTCTCCATTCTTATATGTCGTCAAGCAACACAAGACTCCCTATAGTAGGAATGTTATTATAGTGTGACAACACAGATTCGTGAGAATTATTTTTCACTATATATGCTGCCGGTAACAACTATCATGTATCAGCATTAAATTTGGAAAAGCTATACAATTGCACTGATTTAATTAATTAGTCAATCTAAACACAACACCCGACTAGATGAATTTAAGGGCAACGAATCTGATCCATATATAGGACCCTATCAGATATGAAACATAATCATCAATATTCTCATCACTCACCATTATAGATATAATTTTGCATATATAGTGAACAAGAAAATGGCTACCAATATTTAACATGCTATTATTAATTAAAATTTATAAGAAACAACAAAATTAAGAAAAAGACCTGTTAAATAAAGAAATGAAACTGACAAAATATATAATTAATTTCAAACAAATTTCAATTAAAAGTAAAAAGTGTGTTAAAAAAATGTATTGCTAGCTAGTTCCTCAACAGTTATGCATCAGAAAGCTATGTAATTTAGCATCTACAAATGTTTGTTAGCTAGGGAAAGAGTGTAAGCAGAGACAACTATTTATGCATCACAAAGTTATGTAATTTGTCATCTACAAATGAACATCCAGCTATGTTTCATTTTTTTTGGTTCTTTAGCTGTAAAGTTTAACGACGTGGTCTTGTGCAGTTCCAAAAGATACACCTACTGCTACACAATGATTTTCTGACAACATAAATAATACATTAATACTTTATAATTAAGTCCACTAATATCTTAAATATCCAGGTGCTCCCTTGTCACACATGTCCGCCAGTTAGATGTAGATTTAATTAAATTACTCCTATAATATGCAAAGTATTTTTATAAATTGCGTGCACCTTTTCAAGTTTTTCTTCCTGTCTTTTATACTCGTAATGTTTTACTTTTGGCAGAGTGTCAATGCATTAATTAAGAAATAACAATTAAATATTAAGCCACCGCACTATGACGAACAAAACCAGGCCAATTAATTCCCCATTTTGGTCCTTTTGTTTGGATAGAGTCACAAATCTCGTAGCTGTAACTATCACTTACAAATAAGCCTGTTGGGTTATGTTTCTTTCTATATGACAAACTTTGGATACTTTTGTCTTGTGAATTGTGATTAATTATTATAGAAGAAAAATGAAGAAATTAAATCTGTGATGAGTGGTGTACTTGGCCTGGATTGAAGATTAGAAAGTTCTTCCTCAGAAATCAGAATGAGTCCACATTAGAATAATTGTAATAAATTAAATTAATTCGTACATATCAAAACGTCCTATCCATGCTTTTTCATTTCAGTTTTGTTTCTCTCTGATACATAATAAAATAACAATATTTCAACTGTTGAAAAGCTAGGTCTCTTGTTATAAGGCACAAGCAGTCCCCACCAAAGTTTCATTAGAAAAGTGAGAGGGTTAAGAAGTTTCAATCGGATCGTGAGAGGTTAAGAAGTTTTCTAGAGTTGTTGTTAGATAGAGAAAGAGAGAAAATGGGAAGAGCTCCTTGTTGTGACAAGGCAAATGTGAAGAGAGGACCATGGTCACCAGAAGAAGACTCAAAACTGAAGGATTACATAGAGAAGCATGGCACTGGAGGGAATTGGATTGCTCTTCCTCAGAAAGCTGGTAAGAAATATATTCACATATCTTCGTTCTTCAACGTAAGAAGATACCAGGTTATGAAAAATGCTAGAAATTTTAGACTTTAAACCTAGGCTTCCTTTCATATATATGCATGTATTCTTCTCTCTCTCTATGCTCTGACTCTGATATATGATTATAGGTCTAAAGAGATGTGGAAAAAGTTGCAGATTGAGATGGCTGAACTATCTAAGGCCTAACATTAAGCACGGGGAATTCTCCGATGAGGAAGACAGAATCATTTGCAGCCTTTATGCTAATATTGGAAGCAGGTACTAGTTATTGCTACCCATTTTTGTGCACTATATATGCATAGCTAGACCCACGAAACTGTACTTAACAAATCTAAATAAATTATTCTCTTTCAGATCCAGAATATTGAGATATATGGGACATTCTTTTTTGCCTTGATTTACCTACAATCACAAAATACACGCTCTTGTGAAATGTCTATGGTCTGTCCATTTATCTAAAAGTGGTGAAAAAGAAAAGTAAAATAGGAAATAAGAAAACACACACACAACTAGGATTTGACAATTTGAGAAAACTCTGTAGTCATCTAGAACTTGTCTAGATTTGGGAAGCTGGTCTTCAACTTGGACGTCAATTTTAGATCTAGCCACAACATGCACTCACGGATGTTGTTGGGTAAATGAAGGCACTGATTTATAAATCATTTTTTTTTCATGATGATATTGTAGGTGGTCAATTATAGCTGCTCAGTTGCCAGGCAGGACTGACAATGATATCAAGAACTATTGGAACACCAAGCTTAAGAGGAAACTCATGGGGTTGCTTCCTTCATCTCATCAAAGAATAGCACCCTATCAACAATTCTCCTCTCAAAACCCTTCATCATTTCCTTCTCACTCATCACTATCCTCTTCACAATATAGGGACTACTACTACAACAACTCTCATCATTATTACATCCCAGCACCAACCTCATCTTTCACATGCCTTGAACCAATTTCTGCTCCTTCAAGTAATTACACAAACTCAACAACAACCTCCAACTCTCTCCCTTTTTACCAACACCAAGAGCCGTTGGTCAGTGTTAGTCCCATGCAGTATTACCCCATCACAGACAGTTCCATGCTTGTGTTTGGTAGTGAAACAAGTTGCAGCTCCTCTGATGGAAGCTGCAGTCAGGTCAGCCTTGGCAGAGAGATCAAACAAGAAGACATGGGGTTTCAGAATTTCATGTTTGGAGATCATCAGAACATGAACAAATTCATGAACATTAATCATGATGGAGGTGAAGAATATGTTAACCAATGGACACAGAAGCCCAACGGGTACATTTTTCAGACTCAACAAACAGCATTGGATTATGATCTTGAGGTCATTAAGAACCTAATTTGTAGCAACAGTAGTAGTAATAGTAATAATGGGTACTTGAGTGTTGATGAAAACAAGACGGAGGAGAAGGGTGTGTACTACAACTACTGAAACTGAACTGAGTGCAACTGATGTATGAACTGACTACTGCAAGTGATATCAGAGAGATATGATCAGTGAGAAGCATGGGGTTGGGAAGATTCAGAAAAGACTGAGGTTGTGTGGAGTTCTGTGTTGTGTTCTATAATGAAATGAGATAATTCTTATTTTGACAGTACATGGTAAAAGCTTCTTTATATTTTTGTGTATAACCCCCTAGGAAGTGATGATTTGATGACGATGATGTTAGATTTTTTCTAAGTATTCTCTCGGTGCAAGTGCAATCCCCCAATCAGACATCAATGTTATCAATACCAGAAAACAAGGCTTTAATTTAAATTCAAAAAGAACTTTGTTCAAATATTATTTTGAATATTTTTAAAACATTAAATACTTAATTTTATTTGAATTCGTATTGAAACTCTACGTTTACACATCTTAACAAAGCACTAAGTAAAAAATAATAAGGAACCAATCCAGGGGATATTTGCATGCATTATTTTGATTACAAACTTCTTGAACTTGAAAGTAAATAATTGATACTAGTATATGCTATTATTCCTATTATGTTCTGTGTATTAGTTAAAGGCGACAATTGATATTCGTTTTGGACTGACTCGAATGACTGAATGAGATTGTCCCTTTTGATAAGATTTTTGTTTTCTCTATTTTTGAGTTATGAATTTGCAAGCCTCTTATAAATTTCAACTGTTGTACTCAAACTTCTGTACCACTATCATTGATTTTGATACTAATGTGTGATTTGTCAGAAATACATATATATTTAGTTAAGCACCCAGATGAAGAATCTTTTGTATATATACTAGCTAGGTCGGAAGTCAAAATGGAAGCTTGTTTACAACAAACCTCCATTATCTTAAACTAATAAACAAAATAAGCAATCATGGCCTAAAAAGAAAGAGTATGATGGTGGCGAAATTTTGTTGTTTTGTGTGAAAGAGGGAGAATTCAAGCTGTGGAAGAATAACATAAATTATTAAACACAATCTCAGTCATATATTTTAATTTACAGCATTTTTTAAATCATTTTAAGGGAAAAACCATCTAACTTATCTTGAATCTTTTATATATAAGTTTGCGCGAAACATATGCTATTGTTGATAATTATAACGGACGAACAAACACACACACACACATATACACACACACACGTGAATTGGTTGGAAAATATTGCTTGTAGATTTGCTTCTTTGTCATGTGGAATGATGAAATACTGTTATAATTAAGCAGTTAGTTATTGAAATAATTTTTATCAAAATAATTAATTAAATTTAGCAGAAATTTTAAATTAATCGTATTAGAAATTAACTTAAAAGTAAAAAAATTAAAAAATAAGTTAACTGAAAATTGACAAGTTAACTAAAAGCTAAGACGAGAAGTTAGTTTTAATTAATATATATTGAATTAAAAATATTTAATAAAAATAATTATTAATCTAGTCAATAAGTAAAACAACAAAATATAGATGCTATAATAGGATGCTAAACAACTTTTCAACAGAGAAATTAGAAACAATGTACTATATATATTTATATTAAATGCATAGATTCAAAGTTAACCTAATAAGAATAACAAATTGTTTTCTCCAATAAATATAAAAGGTCTTAAGATATATATAATCAACTTAAAAAATTATAGATACTTCATGTACCTGGTTTTAAAATTCCTTCGTTAGTTGAAATTTCTCTTTCTTTCTAAGATGTATAGATACATTCTTCATATTTATTTGCTATCATTTAATTTTTGTCATAAATTTCCAATTAGCATTAAAATAAAATATATTTTTACTGGAAAATTAATTTAACTATATCTTATTTAAACATATTTGATTTTAAAAACTAATTGCAATCCTCGGGGCACTCGTTAAATTATTCTACATTTCATCAACCCTACACCTAAAATTTTAATTTCTTTTGATATGATATCAGAAAAATGCCTACTTTTCTAGTAAAATGTAAAGGTCAAAAGGTGTGGCTCTATATGAACACCCCGACGTTTTAAATGGATTTATTCAGAAGGTATTATTAGTTTGTCGACAAACAAGGAGGACTTGGCAACATGGTGGTAGTGTACACAGGACTGGAAAAATTGTATATATTGACGCGTTATATAGGTGGGCATCACATAAATTTCTACCCCACATTCATATACTTTTACAAACTTCATCTTTTGCATTATTATATGAACTAATCCTATACTGTACTAAAAAAAAAAAAAAGAATAATCCTTCTAGGACGCCATAAGTTTTATACTAATTAAGTACTACAAGGTGTATTTTTTAGAAAGTTTTCACTTTTCAGCAGGCAATATTTCTTCACAAAAACAAATTTTGCTTCAATGAAAGTCAGCTCAATAATTTTCTTTTAAAGAGCTAATAAATAAAAATAAGCTCAGCTAACAACATATATATATATATATATATAGAATAATGTTAATTTGAGGTAAAAACACACCAAAATTCGTTATAATTCCATCTAGCTAATCTAACTCCTTTAATAACTTTGTCTAAATATTAACAAAAAAACTATTAGAGAGACAGAATTATCTTTATTGACCATCTTCTAATTTAAAATTTCAAGTCTTGAATATAAAACCACTTTTACATCAAAATGAAATATAGGAACAACCAAAATCATCACCAATTTTCTATTGTTTTTAAGTATTTTATTTTTTATATATGAAAAAGAAATCTAACTCAGCAAGTTAGTTTGCCCTTTACCCTAGAAGTTATAAAATTGGTTCGATGATTAAAAAGAAAAAAAAAATTACAAATTTCCCCATACTAATAAAAACTAACAAATTAACAATTAATAATTATCATAAAAAATAAAAGTTTGCCCTCCACTAGACATGGCAACGGGGCGGGGCGGGTACGGGTATTGTATTCCCCGCCCCCGCCTTTAAAACTCGCCCCCGCCCCGCCCCTCCCCCATTCCCCGTCGGATTCTAAAATTCAGATTCATCCCTGTCCCTGTTGGGGTCGGGTTTTCCCCGCTCCGCCCCCGCCCCACCCCTACTATTAATTAAAAAAATAAAAATAAAAAATAATGTGGCTTTTCTTTTGAAAAAAAACGT
>PYAF01004402.1:211413-242656 GCA_007407185.1 Glycine tomentella | reverse complement strand
GATGCACCTGCACCTTGTGCTTGGTCACTCTACTCCCACATATAATCACTTGCTCTTGAGAAACCAAGCAAAGCGCAGGTGCAAATGCAGATAAAGGCAACATATTGGCGCATCAAGATGCACAATGGCATGCTATATAACAATTTAAGAAGTTTTATGCTCACTGCCAACTATATATGAAGTCCCTAGAGAAAGGGATTAGAGAGAGAGAAGGGTGAGAGTGATACACTCAAATCATCAAAGATTTGGGACCAACTCTTGTGGCCATGATCTATGTAGATAGATGGCTATGTTCATCCTATTTATAGAATGGAAAATAATCCATAGACACTCTTGGTAATAAGAAGAGAAAAATAAAAGATGTTGAAAACATGATTGTGTTTAGTGGGAGTTCATAAATCAACATTCTTTTGAAAATAATATGATTTAATTACTTATTTTATCTTTATAGTTATAAAAATTTCTTTTTTAGTTTCTATTTATTTAAATACATTCTCTTTTAGTTATCATTTTTAATATTTTTGATCTTTATCAATATAATTTTAATTCCTTTTTAGCCTCTATGATAACAATTCGAAAATATTAAAAATACTAGAAAGTAAAAAAAGAATGTTTTTACAAATATATGTATTAAAATAATTTTTGTTATTTATTAAAAATAAATGAGTAATATCTTTTTTGACTGGTTTGGTATTTAATTTTCTTTCTGTGCTTTTAATTTCTGTTAAAAGACTGAAAATAAAGAAAATAAAGAGAGAGAAAAATGAAAAAAAAAAAACAGAAGAAGAAAAAAGGTAAAAGATGTTAACCAGTAAAAACATTCAAAAATTAAAAACAAATTTTTTTAAAAAAAATTAAGGACTAAAAAATAATCAAAGCTAAATTTTAATAAGAAATTATCAATAATCTTAGATTTATTAGTGGAGTGGATAAGGATTGGGAGTTGTCCATGTTCTGATTTGATATCTAAGGGCTAAGGCTAGATAGAAAGAGATGTCTAAGGAAGGCACTAACGTCAACAGTCAACACACAGTCCAACACGCACGCACGCTGTCCAAGACCAACGGGAGTTCGGAGCTGTGAAGTGTTCGTTAGTTATTTGCGTGCTACTTAAAAAAAAAAAAAAAAGAATGGATGTTAGTTATAAAATAAAATAAAATAAAAGTATTATTCCTATGAGAAATGCCATGAAATCTTACCTCACACTTCCTATATTACTATTTAAAATTAATTAAAAATTATAAATATTGATAAATTTTACTTCTAATATATAAAAAAGAATATCACTTAAATTATGATATAAAAAGTTAACCTATTGCTTTTTTTGCAAAATCTAATTATATCCGACAAGCAACATTTATGGCCTGTTTGGTAGTAAGAAGAAAAAAAATAAAAAAAAATAGAAATAAAGTATAAATTAAAAATGTATGGTTGAAAAGAAATATAAAAAAAAGAGAAATAAACGATAAATAATAAGGTGAAAAACACACACATATATATACACATATATTTGTGTGTGGGGTTGGATTTGCTAATTACATGTATTTATTTATTAAAAAGGATACATTAATAAATTATAATTATAATTAATATTAAAATACATCAAAATGTATTAATATATTCCTTCTAAAAAATAAGGGAACGATTATACATTAACAAATGTTTATCTTTTTTCTTTTGTAGGCAATGTTGTGGCGGTACAATCATTTATCATTGCAATAAATAGATACTGGTCCATACGGGAAGATCTTTATGACAATGTGTTTCTTTCTTCTTTCTTTGGAAGATTTGCAAATTGCAATATACATTTACGATCAAAGAACCACAAGATGAGAATTGCAGGGGTACGTTAGTGATCATTCGTGATCCGGTTCCGTATGAGTACATCTCAATTATTTGTTGATTGAACCAAAACAAGTGAACTGGAGAGAATACTATAAAATAAAAATAAGGGCAATGTAGAACAAATGATTAATAACTTTGAATAAAGTTTATATTATTTATATTTTTAGTGTTAAAAAAAATATAATTATATTCCACTTAGAAAATTAATTAATTATTTGATTATAATAAATTCTTTAATTTAATTAATCATTAAATATTAAAATAATTTTAAATGTGGATTAAAACACTTGTTTGTGTGTGATTTTGTATATTCAAAATTAAGTCGATAATAATTAATCAAATTAATATATTAATCAATATAAACGTTTAGCAATATTCGTTGACGTCCAAATAATTCAAGTAATATTCATTACTTACAAGAAACAATTAGAAAAATAATGTAATACTTTTTCTATTATTTATAACTAGTGATTAACTTAAAGCATAACATTTATTCGAACTCAAAACTCATTTCTTCATTCATTCAATTTGTTATGTTCAAAGTCTTAATATTATTATAAAACTCAAAATTTGATGGATTCTATATTAATTAGTTATTAACTCTACAAATATTTAGTCATATTCAATGTCCATTCAATTAGTGTTCTAAAGTATTAGGTGTCAGAATAAAAAATATATATATATAACAAATGACATGTTAATTATTATGACAATATTAAGTCAAAGAAAATTTTGCACTTTTTCTTGAAAATTTTCTAATAACATATCAAGGTAATATTATTCATTAGAAAATCTCAATTGAGTGATTACATCTCTATACACATCATCTATGTGTATAAATTAATAAATGAGATTTATTAATCTTCATCCAACGAATATTATCACATATATTGATCTATCCAAATTATTAATATCATATTAATAATAATTATATGATAAAAACAATTAAAATTATAAGAGACTAATTTCTCATTTTCATAATCTTTATTATGATAACAAATCTTTAATTTTAATCAAAAATCTTATTAAGTCAATTATTTTTATCAAATAGTATAAAAATAATTTAAAAATAATAATACTTTAATATTGAAATTAGAATTGATTACATGATGTATTAAATTTTAGACATACACAATTATTCACAATAATTTAACCAATAATTCATTACTTCAACCATTAACCCTTTGATTTAGTTTTTGTTTTTATTTTTGTCGGCAAATTTGATTTAGTATCTTAACTAAGTTAATGGCTATGTCCCCCCCCAAAAAAAAAGTTAACGACTAGTCAATTTCTCTATACAAATGACTCCATCCAATTTGACGAGCATTCGGTGGCAAACTCGTGTAGTTGAGGGGGTGCAGATCAATGTACCCCATAACTTTGAGAAAATATAAGCAAATATCTACTATTGATACTTTTTGCTCCTTATTTTCATAATTTGAACTCAAAATACTCCTATGGGCGCCTGAAATGCTCTTATGCAATAAATATATCCAAGACGCAACGTTTAATGCCTAGTATTACACTCAAAATGAATATCTATATTATAAAGATTTTTCCCGTGCAAATTAAACCCTTCCTAAGTCTAAAGTTTGATGTTAAGGATTTGTCTGAAATAAACTTTTTTATAAGTATTTATAGAGAAGAAAATAAGAAAAATAAAATAAAATAAAATAAAGTTTCTTATTAATTAAAATTAATTTATTCATAAATCAAAAAATAATTTTTTAGAGAAATTAATACAAATAAAATTTTTACAAATCAACTTATGTATAAGATAATTTTAATTTATAAAAAATTTATTTTATTTTATTCTCATAGAAGTGTATATGGAAAAGTTTATCAAAGAATAACTTAAATTAGAAAAGAGGTGGAAATTGACATTCAACACTTATTTCACATATAACATGTCACACATTTCGTATCATGGGTAGGCTACCAAGAACGAAAGAGGATGTCTAACTTACTCTAGAAAAAATAGAATTAAAAAACCTTATAGTAGATGATTGGTATACTTCTTTACGTACTTTTTGATGATTAGTACAATGTTTTTTTAATCACATCAATAAATTACAATTCATATTTTTAATCCTATTTTTATTTTAAAAAAATTAAGTTAGACAACCCAAAAAAGTACACATCAATTTTTTTAGACTTCATTCCTTCTTCCAATCCCATGCAATTTTAAATATACAGTGTTAAAATTTCAATGGGATTCTAAGTTTGAAGAAAAGTTGAAAACTAATACATAAATAGTCACACACATTGTGTAGAAGCTGGTCACAACCAAATTAAATAAAAATTATAATTGTACCTTCCATTTTTGGGAGAAGAGAGATAGGAAAAATTATGAAAAAGACATAGAGATACCAGAAGATCTAATGAGAAATGAAGAGAGAAAATGAAATGATTTTTTTTCTATCAGTTATGTTAGTGATTAGTTTTATCAAAATGTAAATAAAAAAAATTCAAACTTGTTAGAGTTTAAGCGCAAAATCTTAAAATAAACTTAGGGAAAACATAATAAAAGAAAACAAAATAGGAATATTTATTTGGTTCAATAACTAAGACAAAACTCCTTATTACCTACATCTAAGGATAAAGAACCTATAGTCTCTTTACTAGCACTACAATACCAAGAACATTTACAATAGAGTTCAACTCAATGATACATGACCGAGCACTCAACCAGAACGTAGGCCTCGAAATTACGTACAAGAAAGAAATGAAAGTTTATAGAGAATAAGAGTTAACCACTCTACACTAATGTCAGAACCAAACATTACCTAACCTTTATTGTTCCTCTCTTTCAATTCCTTTCAAAGGATACACCTCAAGAACTCGAAGTAGGACCAAACACGAGAGAGAACCTTCACCTGCAATACAAATCAAACAGGAACAAGAATAAAAGACAGAGACTTCGCTCAACAAACAAAGCTCAAGGTATTAATCAGAACCGTTAAACACTAACAAAGCTAGGTCACATCAAGAACGACACAAGAAGGACATGAAGCTTCGAGAAAAAGTGAGAATAGGAAATGAAAAGGCAGAAAATGAAAAAAAAAAAAAAACTCATAACATTTTTTGGGCTCCACATTCACAACAAAACTCATAACATTTTTTTTTCTTTTTTCTTCCATCTTTAAATCTCATCTTTTTAACTGTAAAATTAACTTTATAACTCCAGATAAAATATAAATATGATAAGATCCAAAATATATCACTACATAAATGGGAATATTAGGTAAATTTCAGCAACTGGCCGGCCACATGCATCTTTCTATATAGAGTAGTTAATTAAGTAATGGCTATAGTCCTTGTAAAATCAAACAATGTTACCCGAAAAATTAAGGCTATTTTTGTTTGGATTAATGTTTCGAAAGTATTTTTATGAATTTCAATGTATAATCAATCTTAATATATTAAATGAAGAAGAAGAAATTATTACTTTTAATAAAAATATTATTTGACTCTTTCAACTTTTATCCAAAACATGTACTAAAACTCCACAATCAAGTAAAGGAAATATTTACCTCGCCGTATCGATTCATTGAGAATAACGAAGAAACACTCGATTATCATACAGTTCATGAGCCAATTGTAGACTTCGAAACTGAGCCATGTATATATATGTGATATGGACGTGATGTGATTCATGCTAGTTTTTCATGTGTCTTCAATTCTTTTCTTGTAGAATACCAACATCTCAATTTAATAAAGGTGGGCAGATTCAATATATGTAAATGGAAAATGTCTGCAAACCCTGTTTAGAGTAAAAAGAAATAATTGTTTAGTGGTGATTAGTCGGCTACCTAGTGAAACAAAATCTTAATGGCAAAGGTATGGAAATCTGGATTTTTATAGTTTTATTTTATTAAAAAGGGTATACAATTATTTGGCAATAAGCATACTTCAGTGCTGAATTGACCACTTTGATTGGTTAAGATTTGAAGCATCGTATCCGCTTTATCCTAAATTTGAGTTACACCGCGCGCCTTCATTTCTCTCTGTATAGAGATTTGATTCGATTCTGGACCTTTCTACTCTCCTTTTCTAGATTGTGCTATACTGCGGTTAATTAGTACTAGTTGCTAACTTTTAGCTTCTAAAAAAATTTAAAAAATTGAGTTGTCTCACTTTGACCGTAGCTTCTTCTAGGCGTATACAGTCTTCTAGAAATTGTTCATTCAAAACAATATATATGGAAACATTTTATATATGGGGTAAGTGTATGAGAAAGAGGTTCAACCATACCCCAAAAGAAAGTATATATCCAACTAAAGCTATGTGTATGGTCTTGGATCGTCAAGCGAAAAGAAGTTGCCAATACTGCCTTGTTTCATGCGTAAGCGTGTTGAAACAACTACATCTAAATGTATTCTCGTGTGAATATGATATCAATCTGTTATATTACTAACCACCACTAGGGCATGCATAATATGCTGATATCTCACAAGTTAATTTTCTCTCCTTTTATCATATTCTACCATTCGGGAGAGGGAGTAAATGGGGGTTTAGAAGAAGTGAAAAGTATAGATTATATTCCTAAGCTGGAATAATCTCAAAGATGAGATAGAAGGTTTTTCCCCCATATACACTACTTTGTATGTAAAAATGCCCAATTTACACTACCCAATTTCTCACAGCATCACAAAAATAGTGTATGTAGGGAAATAAAATGGAAAGTAGTGTAGATTGGGCATTTTTAAGTACAAAGTAGTGTATATGGGGAAAAAAACCTGAGATAGAACTTGATGATCAGGTTAATTGACCACATGTGCATTCAAGAAATTTGATTGAAATCATCGGCTGAAAAGCAAATGAGGGTTCCATCATTTCCCTTTCCTGAAAATATCCAAGGGAGTACTAGTACCACTTTTCATCAAGCATAGCAAACAAGTGGGTATAAGAATTAATTAACTCGTGTCATTTTCATAACTATAATACGCTAAGAATGGGGATGAACTCTCAAGTCCTCTCCATGACTTTCTGCAGATAAATTTTGCAGAATCATTCAGACAAAATCAGTAACGATTCTTACTAGCCTGCCTCCAGGACACGTTATAAGTTATAACTTTTGTGGTCAAATTTTGGATAAATCATTACTATGCTCGCCGAGAACGGACCGTCTACTTTAATTTGACTACTTTTTCTAGTTAATTCTTTAATTCTTGGTAATTCTGGAAACAGTTGATAGGGGAAAGGAAGCAAGTAGGTTAACAGAACATTCAGACATTAATATATTCTGACTAAGGCTGCTGTTCCAGCTGAGTTAGAAGCTCATTCTACCTTTGTCAAAATTTGAACGTTATGGATTCGATTGACTCCAACTCCGTACGTGGATCTAGATCTGCATATATAGGAACTGTGTCTGTGTGCGTGTGTGTGTGTATATATATATATATACAAAAAAAAAAATAGCACATGTTGCAGTACATTTAGAAGGAGTTAGAAGAGATCAATAAGCAAAATGGACAGTGTATATTCAAAGAAAGAGGCAATGATATATATCATACCCTTTATAATCAAAATAACTTGGAAGCACAAGCAGCTGCAACAACACAAGCTAGCCACTGAACACAAACAAACAGCTTGAGTAAAGTTAAACCATAGCCAATAATCCAATATGGCATTCACCTGCAGATACACCTGTACCTCGTTCTCGGTCCCTCGATCTATTCCCATATTATATATAATATATTTCTCTTACCTGACATATTTATATTTATTTATGTCACAGAGAAACCGAATAATCAAAGTGCAGGTGCAAATGCAGATAAAGGCAACATATCGGATACATAATATAGCAAGTATATAGTAAGAAGTTTGCTCGCAGCCAACATTTTTATAATAGGAAATTCCTGTTGAAAGGGATTATGAGAGAGAGGGCTGAAAGTGATTCACTCAAAGATTTTGGACCAATTCTTGTAGAGACATAATCTATCTAGATAAATGGCATATGCCCTTCCCTCCGATGAAACAATGATAATATTCACACGCTTGTGCCTTATTTTATCTTCTTTTTTATCCACATTATGTTTTGAGTGTATTTTATTCACCTTAGTAAAAGTAAATGTGAGGCAGAAACAATAGAAATTTTATAAACTTATGGGCATCTTTAAAAAAGGGTCGGTAGATAATTTTGTTTATATATATATATATATATATGATTATGAGTTTAATTTTTTCCTTGTATTTATGAAAAATATTTATCAACAGAAATTAACTCTTAAATGAATTTCAATGGAGAGATTAATCCTAAACTTTTTAAGGAGGAATAACTAGTTAAAAAAAATTACAAGCTTGATTAGGGGTAGGTTTATGAGTGGATAAGGACGCCCAGAAGTACTCGATCGAACTCCATTATTATTTATGGTTTTGTTCTTTCTGATATCTAAAGGTAGCTAGCTAGAAAGAGGTGTGCGCATGTCTGCCACAGAACAAGCTGGTCTAAGCCCACGTGACGCAAACCATTACTAGCACGTGGGATTTGATCTCCCCACAAATAGGAGACTGCCACGTAGGATATTGGACTGACTCTTCACTTGCCTCCTTGTGAAACAGTAACTGACAAAATATAGATACACAGTATGATCATTCTCTTTATTATTATTTTTTAATTAATATAGAATCGAATCATTAGTGTTAATTAGTCTATGAGTCTCCTCTTTTTTTTTTCTTTTACAATTTTAAAGTTTTTTTAAATATTTTTAAATTAATAAAACTAAAGATAGTATAAAATATTTTTATTATATAAACAATGTTGATAAATTCAAAATACTTATAAGTGTGTAAAAAATAAATCAATTACTATAACAATTATATGATTTTTTTAAATATAAATCAACTCTTTGTCTTAAAATTAGTCATTTCTATTTCTTAATGAAAATAAGGAATATAACTCGATAATAGAGTGTCATCTTGATATGATAAAAATTATTCGTTCGAACCTAATTATTTTTAAACTCAATGTAAATTTTTTTATTTATAGGTTGTGATCGAATAATAATTAAGAATAAATGTGTGTAAATATATTAAATTAATCATGTGGATATTTTACACTGAAAAACTTATACAAGTCTCTCATTTAATTGTTATTTCATCAATAAAATAATGGTGTTTTTAAATTAATTAATCTTTAGAGACTTTTTCAAAATTAAAATAGCACGCTTGGATTATAGTTAAGAATTTCAAAAATTATAATCTAAGCAATAGTTGAAAGAACTTTTATTCAGATAACGATTAGAAATTTTCCCAATAAATGACCAAACACACACTAAGCAATTACCAAACACATACTTAATACATGCTAAAAAAACAAAAGTGACATTGTGGACAAATTTGCACACCCAAATAGTGAATTGGATATATGTTTCTATTTCTAGTCTGGGCCAAACCTAATATTTTTTCTTTCCTTCCCTTCGCTCTCATTAGTCACTCACTTGTGAAAATCAATTAGTTGCCACCAGCTCATGAGGAACTTCTTTCTTAAATTTTTGGGGTTGGCCAAAAGTTAAAAAAAAATGAGGTTCATGTTGAGACACTGGCATTGCACTGTTGGCAGTAACGCTACGCCTACTTGTACGTACCACGTTCAGATTTCAGAGAATTGTTGCTTTCAGGCTTTTGTTTTGTATTATTAATAATATGTCTCTCTAAATTTTTTAAATAATAAAAAATAGAAGTTAAATATAATCAATAAAAAATAATAGAATAAAAAAATTAATAATATAAAAATAGTGAAAAGATAATGTAAGTTAAAAGAAAAATATAAAATTAAGGAAATTATATAAAGGTAAAAAAAATTGTCCAATTAAAATGGATAGTGATTAGTAGGCGTTTATCTAATTTTAGTTAGTGGATAAGTTTTAGTATGTATAATTAAATAGGATTAATTATTATTGTTACTTTAATATTATTATTAAGAATAAATATAAAATGATCTAAAAAAATGTGAGAATAAAAAACATTTACGTAAAATTGTATTCCCTTGATATAGATTAACATTATTGTTGTTATTGCCTTGCTACTATTGATTTATCATAATCAATTGTACTATTAATACAAAATTGTTAGTGTTTATATTAAAATATTAATTTTATTAAAAAAATTGATAGTAAAAATGTTTTATACAATCATCTAATAATAACTCATTATATATGATAATTTTATTGATTTTCTAAATATTTATCTTAAAATAATTCAAACGATGATTTATGATTAGATGATAATGTAAAATTGTTTTGCAATGTTAGGATATATAGTTATTAAACTGAAAGATAATTCTAACATATATGATAATTTTTATAAAGATAAATAAACAACAAAAATAATATTTTAATAAATTATTTTACATATAAGAATTCATAGTCATTTTCCCATCCCAGCAACATGTTGCGTGTGAAGCTAAAGAAGTAATTTAGTTCATGTTGATTTCATCACAATGCCATTGAATTCTATATTTGCTGCTATCTTCATTGGAGAAATTTAAAGAATCTTAAAAACACTTAACTTACTGGTTTTTAAATCTGCTTACCTCAACTCAAGTTTGCAACTATTTTGGGAAGAATGCTTACTGGTTATTGGTTAATGTCCATGATGTGTTTAAAATTCCTCTTTTTTTGTATATATACATATATGTAGCTTGTGCCAACTCTCAAATGACGAGCATGTCAGACAATATCCACCATATGCGTGAACTGTTTCAATATTATCATTTATGGATTATACTTATAGTTCTTTTCATACCTCATTAAAACAAGGAAAACTTGTTTCTAATCCCAAGGTTATTTTGGAACACAGAACACTACAATTCTAGAATTGAAATGATTAGTCTGAAATGAAATTAGTCAGACAACATTTACATACCTATGATTGAACTAAACTCCTAATCCAATTTGAGGATGGGGTGTAAATTCTCTTTGAATATTTTAATGTAGTTATCAAGAAGAATTGCATAATTGTTGTAATTACTCTTTCATGGAAGCAAGTTCTTCTAGTTAATTAATCTATTTCTTATTTGACTGCTTCTAAAAAAATGGCAGATCAAGAAAGTGGACATGAAGATACAACTCCTACTCCTGGCTATACCCCTTCACCTTCTTCTGGTCATGCCCCTTCAGCAACACCCAATGAATCTATTCCGCTACATGAAGCAAAAGACACAGTTGATAATTTGGAGGGGACAACACAAACAGGAACAAGTAGGCTTAAAAGTGAGATTTGTCAGCATTTCAAAAAGGTCAAATTTAATGGACAAGACAAGGTCCAATGCAATTATTGCTCAAAACTATTAGGAGGAAAATAAAAAAATAGAACAACGCACCTCTGGGGGCATAAATAAATTTGTGTTCAATACAAGATTTCCATGAGAAGGAGTACAGGGCAAACATTTCTCGTGCCTAAGGTTGTCCATGGAAAGCAAGAGTTGGGTACAGAAACTTATAATGCGGATAAGGCAAGGACAGAGCTTGCAAATGCAATAATAATGCATGGGTATCCACTTTCCATTGTGGATCATGTTGGTTTTAGGAGATACTTAGCAACTTTACAACTCGTCTTTCAAGTTCCTTGTAAAAACACAATTGAAAAAGAAATATTCAGAATTTATCAAGAAGAAAGATCAATAACTTTGAAGTTATTAGATAATCTTCAAGGAAGAGTTGCCATCACATCAGACATGTGGATTGCGAGCAATCAGAAAAGGGGTTATATGGTTGTCACTGCTCATTATATAGATGCCTCTTGGAACTTAAAAAGTCACATTTTGAGGTATGTTAAAAAATTTGATTTTTTATATTATTGTTGAATTGTTGCACGATAAAGTTGTTGAATTATTTATATATTATTTTAGGTTCATTTATGTTCCTGCTCCTCACTCAAGTGAAAAGCTTTGTAATGGTTTAGTTGAGTGTTTGATGGATTGGAACATTGATACAAAGTTGTCCACTATCACTCTGGATAATTGTAGCACAAATGACAAACTAATTGACAAAATTAAAGATAAGTTGCACTTAGGATATTTATTAAGGGATGAGAAATTACTTCATATGCGTTGTTGTGCACACATATTGAACTTGATTGTAAAAGATGGGTTGGAAATTGTGAAAGATGGGATAGAGAAGATTAGGGATAGTGTAACATTATCTACTCCCAATATACTTGTTTGCCTAGTTATTCATAGTGGAAATTTGCCAAGGATGTGTGTGGGAGGTTGAAAGTGTTTAATGCTGTAACATAATTTTTTCTGCTACTTAACAATCAACAGCTAACATGTACTTTTCAAAGATTTGTGATATCAACTTGGCAATCAAGCAATGGATTACTTCTCCTAATGAACTCATTCAAAATTGGCAGAAAAGATGATGATTAAATTTGATAAATATTGGGATGTGATTCATGATATAATGGGAGTTGCTACTGTTTTGGATCCAAGGTATAAAATGGAGTTGTTGCAATATTATTATGAAAAATTATATGAACATGACTGTTTTGCTCAAGTTAGTAAAATTAGACAGTTGTGTTATGACTTGCTTTCTGATTATCAATCCAAGATGAATGATGACTCCTTCCATAGATCACCATTACCTAAAGGTGATAATGTTGAAGGTGATGAATTATCTGAATTTGATAAGTATGTTTCGAGGAAAAAAAAAAAAGGCCAAAAGTTCTCATGCTAAAACAAAGTTGGATCATTATTTAGAAGATGATGTTTTACCAAGATCCAGTGATTTTAATATTTTGTGGTGGTGGAGGTCGAATGGTCTTAAGTATCCAACACTTCAAGCTATTGTAAACGATATCTTAGCTATTCCTGTATCAACAGTAGCTTCTGAATCTGCTTTTAGTACCGGTGGCCAAATTTTAAGTCCTCATCGTAGTTGACTTCATTGGACTACTTTAGAGGCATTGATGTGCACTAGAAGTTGGTTATTGAATGTTGAAACTGATGGTAATGTCTTGAATACTTAAGTTAGTTATCTTATTAGATG
This sequence comes from Glycine tomentella, assembly GCA_007407185.1. Taxonomy (NCBI): domain Eukaryota; kingdom Viridiplantae; phylum Streptophyta; class Magnoliopsida; order Fabales; family Fabaceae; genus Glycine; species Glycine tomentella. Next base: position 229,820 of record PYAF01004402.1, on the reverse strand, counting down.
ACTATTTATTTTTAATTTGATAACTAATTATTTACATTATGTTATATTTGATACAGGTATTTTGAAATCTAAAATTCTTGCAGAAAGTATTACTTTGGTTAATGAGGTAGCTTCAGATGATGAAGGTAAATGCCATATAACAATGTAAATTTTTAAATGATCAATTTCTTCTTTATATTATAATTTTGGTTTATGGTTTATCCAGGTGATTATGCAAGTGATATGATGGGAAATGACACTACCTACTTGGAGGAATGAATAATGATTGAAGAATTAAGAGTTATATTTGAGATTTATTTTCAAGCAATGAACACTACATGTAATGTTAAAATTTTATTCTAATTACATACAGTTGAAACTTGGCTTCGTCAATATTTTAGCTATGATTGTTGTGTTTTATTAAATTTTTAACAATGATTTTATAAGTGCATTTCAGGGGCGAGGGTGGGGCGGGGATGGGGGCAAATTTTTTACCCCCGTCGGTTTTCGGGGGCGAGGGCGGTATACACAAAACCCACCCCCGACCGCCCCTGTTGCTATGCCTATGACTCACATTGTAAACCTCTCCACCCACCATATTTTGACACCAACATGTTATCCCCCCTCTCTTGCACGAGTTCCCACTTCCACTTTGTCAAAAGAATTCCATTGAAGTGAAAAATGTTTATTATCTGTAAACCACCTAACTTTCTTGGAAGATAAATGTTATCCCAACTATTCTAACAAATATTTGTTTTTCCCCCTCACATCCCCACAAAATCTCCTTTAAATATAAACAATATCCCTCCCCATCTGATTTGGCACTTTAAAAAAGGAAACAAAAACAAAACAAAAGAAGAGAAGACAACACCAAATTAATAAGACACACTCACCTCGCAATGAATAAAGATTCATCCTTTCACCCTAACAATTTTTTAGCAAACTTTTGAATAGTAGGTTTTGTCAAGTTTCAACTACCCTAGGATTTGCTCATATAGGAATGCCTAAATAAACAAAAAGGAGGTGTAAAATCTTGAAATTCAACAAGTGGGCAAACCTATCTAACTCAACATTATCTACTCCTAAAGTGCCAAACTTACTTTTAAAAAAAATTACCTTGAGCCCGAAAATTAATTCAAAGCACCTTAAGATATTTTTAATAATTACCACATTGTAGAGTGTCGTTTGCCTATTAGAGAGGATTCAGTTCCACCATTTTCTCACCATCATAAAAGCTTTTGTATAACCCTTTCCTCAATGTTACTCTCATTATTCCACTCAACCCTTTGGCTACAATAAGAAATAAGAAAAGAGCAAAAGGATCTTCTTGTCTCAATCCCTTTAACACAAAAAATTCTTTTGACAAATTTCCATTCACCAAGATCGAAACTCTACTACTCAGCAAACATCCTTTAATCCACTTTATTCATTTATCCTCAGAAGTCCAATCTTTGTAACATGTAAAGCCAAAATTCTCAACTAACCAAGTCGTATGCGTTCTCATAGTTCACCTTAAAAATCAAGCATTTATTCTTCAATCTCTTTGCCTCCTCCACCACTAGGTTTGCAACCAACACCTATATAGCAATTGTCTTCGGGCAAAAAAAAAACGATTTGTCTAGAATTAATGGCCTTGTCCAACACCCTCTTAAGCCTATTTGATAGAATCTTTGCCAAAATTTTGTACATATACCCCACCAAGAAAATTGACCTAAATTCTCACAAATTTTGTGGATCAATGACTTTGAGAATAAAAGAGATGAAAGATGAGTTGCAACCTCTAGGAAAAACACCATGATCATGATATTCCTTAAGAATTCTCATTATATCTTCCTTAAGGATATTCTGAAAAGCCTTAATGAACTTGAAATCGAGCTGGGCTCTTAGAGTCACCACATTCCTAAACTGTCCCCTTAATCCCAACATCACCAAATTCAGCTAGAACCAACAAATTATTATCACAAAATATCTTTTAAAAGCCAACACCATCCAGTCTTGGTCTATCCTCCTCCACCTCCTAGAATATTTCCTTAAGGAAATTTTCTACACCCTCCTCATCCTTATTAGGATCATCCACCCATTCTCCTTGAATTGACCAGCCTCTTAATGTGTTTGAAGAGTAAAAGTTTCTTCGCACCACTTAAAAAGTCTTGGTCTTTGTCAATCTGTAGACTAGGAGTGTTTAGAGAAAGAGAAAAAAAAAAGTGGTGTGTCCAGATGCACTTCAAGAATATATTTGTTTTTAGAATCATTTCTCATTTAATTACTTTAGGTTTCATGAATTAATTATTTTATTCATTTACAATAAGATATAAAATGGAAAAGGACATTATATATAAAAAGAAGAAACAAGAAACTCGTTTTAAATGAGAAACAAAAATAACACGATGAAAGAAAGTAACAAAAGTCTAGTAGGAAGGAGAATCATTCAACAATAGAAATTTTTTTAATGGATTAATCTGAAAAAAGTTAAAAATATAATAAAAAATCAAAAGTTTTGTATAATTCCAAATAAAGTTACAAGGGGGTTTTTTAGTCTTTTTATACATAAGTTAAGTTTTTACTCTCTTTTCTTTCTAATTTGAGCGAATTTTTTTTTTTAAACTGGGACCCACTTCACTTAAGTTTTTCTCTTTCCTTTTCAATGGAAACAAATGAAAGGAATTTTTTTTTCTTTCATCCGTTTTCTTTTCTTTATTTTTCTGTCCAATCAAACAAAGCCTTAGAGTTATCAAAATGGAAAATAGTGTGGTTTGTTGGACTTGATTCATCTTAATTTATCTTATAAATGGATTAGTCTAACTTGATTCATCTTAATTTATCTTATAAATGGATTTAGTTTAACTTGATTCATCTTTTGGTGAGTCTTAACAAAATTAGTCTCAACTACATGTTGATGGGTTTATTGCACTTAAACTAGAAAAACATTTTAGAAAATAAAATAAAATAACAATTTTTTTAAGAAAAATAAAATACTTTAATGGTTGGATTTTGCTAACAACTTCTCATTGTTTTGGTAATTCCAATTTCAAAAAAATATTTTTTTAAAATAAAAAAAGAACTATTACAAGTTTAACAAGCTAAATAATACTCATACAATAATTTTTCTGATCAGTCATGTAAGACAACCATTATAAGTCTAACATGATAACAAATGATTATATGACAAAAACATTTCAAGATTATAAAATAATAATAATTTTTTAAATGGGTCAATTCGGCCCACCACGTGTTCAATATAGATGATGAATCATAAATGGGTTAGGTTCAAATTTTTTATTTGCTCACGGGTTTTAGTCCATTTTAATAGCTCTAGAGTCAATACCCTGTGGCATTTATTAGATATTCTCATTCACAATTGTTTTTATCATCTCTTCATTTTTTGTAGTATTTGTGATTTGTCATGTCAAAATTCTTTAAGAATGTGTTAGTTTATCATGAAAGAAAAAAAGGAGAATTAAAAAAGGAGTGAAAAGTTATATCATTTGGTGGGTAAGAATGGAAACAAATATGTGAGATATTCTCATTCACAAACTTTAATTTTTTTTTCATCATATCCTCATATTTTGTCGTATTTGTGATTTGCATGTCAAAATTCTTTAAGTGAGTCAGTTTACCATAAAAAAAAAGAAGTGGAGAAAAGATTGAAAAGTTATATCATTTGGTAGGATAAGAAAGGAAACAAATAAAAAATATATATAAAATAATATAAATATCTTAAATAAAAAATATATAAGATAGATAAGAATAAATTTGTCATTATGCAAAATAATAATTTAATTTTCACCTTTTCATCCAAATTGGACATATTGCTACAATATTAAATTCACTTAAAAATTCTTACCTAAAACACATTTTTGGTCATTTATTTTTTTAATAAACCTATTTTGGTATTTTTTACTTTTTAAAATTTTTATTTTAATCCTTTAAATTTATAATATTATCAAAAAGTTGACACAATGGTGTAAGATTTTATGTGTTTATATATGAAAAAATGATCCATTTATAAAAAAATAATCTATTTAATGGTATAATTCGTGTTCGATTCATACTATGTGAAATTTCCTTGAATCATTAACAACCACAAATCATAAACCACAAACAATATTCATGGTTTCTAAACCAAGACAAAAACAAAATCCTTTTGTCTTGATACTAACACTATTAGTGTTTTAAATATTAAATAATTAAAAAATAATCTTTTTGTCTTGATATTTAACTAATAGTTTTAATTTATAAATAAAAAACTATCTAGACAACCATCTATAGAATTTACGAGAATAGAAAATGAAACAATCTTGATTGAAATGGTAAATCAAATTCAAGCGAAAAGGTATGCTCAGATCCAATTCAAGGAGCAATGACCATAGTCAAATTATAAAAAAAAAAAAAATCCCATTAATTATGTTAGAAAAAGAAATGAGAGGAAATAAAAATGTGGAAGAGGAGTACATGAAAGTGGAAAGAAGGTATAAGTGGCCCCGTTTCTTTCGCAATCCCAAGTTAAAGCTTCACCACCTCCCCACCTGATGTTAAGGTTTGCAACAACAGAAAGTATATATAAAAAACGTTTTTCATTTTTTCACACTCAAAGTCATTATTTTGGCGCTGTTTCAAATTAAACCTATCACGTTTTACAGTGGTAGCAACACTTAGTCAACAATCTTTCATCTGAAATCTCTCCAAATCTTTATTTAGGTTTTCTTGTGACATACTTAAAATACTATCTCAATGAATCTTAATGTCAATAATAATATAAGATGCATTATTCATATAATTTGTGTCAACATGCTTAGAGAAAAATTATTTTATTATATGTTCCAATGTAGCAAACCCTTATTATTAGTTATAGGTAGACATTCAGAAGAAAAAAAAATGTAAGTAGAATATCATTTACATATAAAACAAGAAAACACATTTTATTCACTGACTTTTTGGTACACACTTTGGTTCAATTCATGAAATTTTCAACAAATCCAAATGATGAAATTATTCCATGAGACTTATAGATTAAGATCTTGTATGAACGCTTAGGCTGAATATTCAATGAAAGAACCAAGTGAAGGTGGTTTCCCTATCCTTTTGATCCATTGAACTCAGTGTTTAGTTTTCCATTTATTTTAAAACAATGAAAAAAATAAATAATTATATTTCTTCATTTATCTGAACCAGAAGTCCATCCATAAAAAAATCAGAAGTCCAAATAATAATTTATTTGATATGTATTTTTAACGTAATTTATTTTATAAATTAATATAAAATAAAGAATAAAACCATTCAATCACATGCTTATTTTATAAAATTAACTTTGACATCAATTTATTTTAAATAAATATACACTTGAACAAGGATAAATCTTATTTCCCCTCAACTCAGGCCCATCCTACAGTATGGGAATGCGCACTTGATCTGGAGGCCTGAGTCTTTTAATATTCATTTATAAAATAAATTTTTGAGGAGTGTTAACAATACACTCTTAATACACTCATTCAACTCAAAAGATTGGTGTAATACTATAAAGTCTCGTTACATTCATACGAGTAAAAGTAGTCTATTTATATGAAGAATTTATGTTCAATTTTTACAGTGCACAAAAATTTTCATAAACCAGTGATAATCATGCATCACATCCAAGATTAATTTATGATCCATTAGGTTAAAAGACACCCGTGGTCTCTGACCTAAGACAAAAAAATACACTAATCCTAACACACATCTTAGTATTGGTTAAAATTTATTAAAAATTACAAAATTAGGAGATAAAATCATTTAATAAGATATGAGTGAGACCTACCATTTTAAATAACTTCCAATAAATTTTAATTAATTAGAGAAAATATATTTATGAGTACCGACACTAATATTTCTCTTTAATTTTTTTAGGAGAAACAATATTATTGGTTAAAAATGATAACATTCGAAACAATTTACACCATTGTTACGTTACTTTTTAATTTACTAAATTAGCAGTAAACTCTACATTTGATTTTAAAGTAAATTAAATGTGTAAACGGAAAAGGCAAGGAGGATTAAATGCGTGAGACAGCCCACGTGGAAGAGCAAGAAGGTCCAGAGCCGCAAATTTGATAACGGCCCAACCCAATCGCAGAAGATACTAACAGAAGCCGATGTAAAACGATATAGCCTCAAGTTATTATAGTAATTATTATTATTTTTTTTTAAAAAGAAGAAAAATGTAGAACGTGGCATATTTCACAGTTATCAAACATTGAACCTCAACTTCTCCCCTGCTACTATAAAACTTCACTAGCGTCAGTTACACGATTACTTACTGCTATTTTTCATAATCAATAATGGATCAGGTTGAACTTCAACAGCTCCTTTGTTTCTCTCTCTCTTTTTTTTGTTTCTTTCCCGTATTGTTAAATGTATATTGTTAATGCTAATTAAGCACTTGTTTTGAATTGCAGAAGCAGAGGAAGAAGAGTGATTGTGGGCACAAAAAGGACAAGGAAAAGGAAAAGGACAAAGGAAAGAATAAAGAGGAAACACCATCTTCAAACCCAACAACGTTAGTGTTAAAGGTGGACATGCATTGCGAAGGATGTGCTTCCAGAATCGTCAAATGCGTGCGCGGTTTCGAAGGTTTACATATATCTTTTTAAAATTTTAATTCCTTTTAAGGTTATTGTTTATTTATTTATTTACTGTTTTGTTTTGATTTGATTTAACTGAAGCGTTGAAATTAAACCTTCTTGTTGAAGGCGTGGAGAGTTTGAAGCCGGAGATTGAGACCGGGAAGTTGACCGTCACCGGAAACGTTGACCCCGCCAAACTGAGGGACAAGCTCGCTCGTAAGATGAAGAAGAATGTCGACATTGTCTCTTCCCTTCCCAACAAAGACAAGCCCAAAAACAACGACAAAAAATCCAAAGACAAAGAGGTTCTCTCTTTTATATATATATATATATATATATATATATAGTTAAAGTGGTATTGTTTTTTTTGTCTGATTTTTTTTGTCGGTTTGTTTTTGGGGCAGGCTCCGGTGACGACGGCGGTGCTGAAGGTGACTGCGCTTTGCCCATGCCAGGGTTGCAACGATAGGGTTCGCAGAGCGGTGTTGAAGACAAAAGGTCTTTTTTATTTTTTTATTTGTTTTCAGATTTTTGTTTGGTGTTTTTTTTATTGACATGTGTTGAATTGGTACTGTGGCGTAGGGGTTAATGACGTGGGTATAGATAGAGAGAAGGGGGTGGTGATGGTGATGGTGAAGGGAACGATGGATGTAACAGCTTTGGCAAAGAAGTTGAAGGAGAAGTTTAAGAGGAATGTTGAAGTGGTACCTCCCAAGAAGGAGAAAGAGAAGGGGAAGAAGGAAAAGGAAAGTGACGAGAAAGAGGGTGGTGAGAAAGGAGAGAATGGATCTGCCAAGAAGAAAAAGGGTGACAATGGTGACGGCGGCGGCAAAGGAAACACTAATAAGGATAATGAGGATGGTGGTGGTAATGGCCAGGGGAAAATGGACCAGAACATTGTAAACTATGTGGTACCTGCATATGCTTATGGTTATGGTTATGGTGAATACTCTAATAACTACATGGGGCAATATCATCCTGTGTCGCAGATGTTCAGCGACGAAAATCCCTATGCTTGTCACATTATGTGAGGCTTTGAGTTTATGATGATTAGACGATACTCGGCAATAGAGGATTTGATTTGGTTCTGCCTTGTGGTACAATAGAATAGTGTCTTTAATTTTTTCTTCCAGTTAGTTAAAAAGACAATCTTTTTTTCTTTTTCTACGTGTGTGGAAAAGTCAATAGAAAATTTTCATGTTATGGACTTTGTTATTGTTAGTGTATGATGCAAATGTAAATGAAGAAATGGAAGAATATTTTTTCCCACTTTGGCTACTTTATGTTGAAGAACCAATTTGCTTAGTTTAGCTTATTTGATTATTCTTGATAATTTTATGATTGAGGTTTGTTGCGGATTCGGCAAGTATATCGATCGTTCCAAGTAATATAATGATAAGAAAAAATATCGTTCCCACGAGGATTGTTTGACCAATTAAATTATAAATTGTATCGATAGGTTGGAGGACAAATAATTTTGAGAAATTGGTGTTGTGTATATGTGACAATTAAATTAAACCTAATTATGAATATTAAGTATTATAAACAAGCAATTAAGATTGTAACGATATGTAAAGAAATGTAGTTAGGGCAACCCACACTAAATGCTTCCTACCTTCTTACATGAATTATCTACTACCTTCATCTATTACAAGTTACTCAATGCATGCATCGTCATACAATCATAGTTAAGTCCTAATCCCTTAGTGACCTTAACCCTTTAATCCATTTCAACACCTTAATTCCTTAGTAGCATTTATTAGGTTAAGCATTAAGTGATGCATGAAATGTTTGCAAGCATACACTTCTATCCCTAGACAATGTAAAGCTTGTCACTTTACCCAGGTCCAAGCATAGAATCCCAACATTCCTATTGTAAACCCTAGCTTTCAATACCCAACTAGAGTTGTAAACCCTAGCTTTCAATACCCAACTAGAGTGATCAATTCCAGCAAGATAAAAACATATATGCAATCAAAGTAAAGTGAAATAACTTGATATAAATGAAGAATAGCATCCAATACAATCCAAAGGAGGTTACATTCAGTGCTTGGCCCTAACTACAATATGAAATCAGCCAAACCTCATTGTGGTTGGCTGTGATACAAAAAATGGCATACCCAGCTGAAGTGCAAGGAGAAGAAAATGGAGAAGAACCTCCACTTGAGCCTTCAATCTCCCCAAAACCCTAGCTAAGGTACCCAAACTTCTAAAACCCTATTTTTGTGATTTTCTCCCTCCAAAAAGTCATCCATTCAATGCTGAGGGTTTAGTATTTATAACCCAGCTTGTGAAGTCCCTGTTTTGCCATTGACAGCTTTAATTATGCAGCTTCTGTCGACTTGTGGCGCTGATGGCACGAGCCTGACGCTCTTGGCGCTAACTTACAGAACGAATGGCGCTCATGGCGCGGTTGGCGCCAACTTCCAGTGTTGTGGCGCTGGTGGCGCCATTTATGGCACTGGTCGCGCCACTCCTTTTTCAAGCTTGAGTCTTCCTGCTGATTCTTGCTTTAATTTGCTACTTTTGATTGATTTCCTGACAATTTCAATATCAGCATAATTCACAACACAAAATGGGCAATTCTTAATGCTTAATGCTCAAATTCTTGCTTTTAAAAGCTTAGGAAACCTTATATGCTAGGCGCATATCAGGGTTGGGACAGAATGAAAATAAGAATGTCGCACCATTTTATAGACCTTATCGGGTGTCAATATTGTGAGGAAGAAGTGGTTATGTCTGTCCTTTCTAGCTACCTGTATAATTTGTTCTATTCACAGGCCAAGTGCCATTTCCTAGGTGCCAGGTTTGTTAGTGGAGTTTGAACCTGCCATGAGTAATTAAGGATGTTGGTCCGTCAGTGGGGTCACTCTAATGCTCTTTTCCACCCATGCTACCAATTTGGTTCCTTCCTAGCACATGTATGTTTGGATAAGTTTTTTTTTAAAAATATTTTTAAAAGAAGAAAAATGGAAGAAAAAAATTAAATTAATTTTTCTATAAGTAAAAATAAGTTCTCCATTAATTAATTTTGAAAAGTTCATCAATATAGTTTTTCTAAAAGATGAGATGATATCTATAATGAATTAATGAAAAACCTATTTTACCTTATGAAAAAGTTTATTTCATTTTTTTCTTTTTATTTTAGAAATCTTTAAAGAAGCTTACATCCAAACACATAGTGCATTTTAATGTAATTCAATAAATAAAAGTTAAATAAAATTAAAAGTAAGGGTGATGATTCTTTCACAAAAATACTTTTACTTCAAAAATATTTTTTTTACCTGATTTTCCAAATATGTACTAATACAATTGGGTAGCTGGGGTTGGATAATTTTAACTTGAATTATATTGCAATTGCATTGAGGCAATTAGAACAACTTTAAAGCATCGAGAAATTGGGTTATAGTACCGCCGCTCAGTTGTTACTCGGCATTGTTTGTCTACATATAAAACAGATACAACAGGGCAACATAAACAGACCGTGGCACCAAAAAATCATAGGTGTTTTATGCAAAATAATCAACCAATTACATTGGAAGTTCTTCTTTGCTTCATGATTTTCAAATGGAGCAATTAAAACCCATTTCTAGCAACACAAAATTATCCAACAATCTTATTTTGTATGTGCTTTATATTGGAACTTTATATTAATATTAATGTGAAGAAAAATCGTAGTCCAATTTTCATAGTACAGTGGTTATAACATGCTTTGTATTGGAACTTTGTTTACTTTCTTAAGCAATGGTTTAATGCCTTTACTTATTTAGAAACCTTCATTGAAGTTGAATATGTTCAGCATATATATAATGTAAATTGGCTTGAATGGAATCGGTTGCGTTCTCCAAAAGAATAATAATACAAATATTTCATTATTTGAAATATCTGATTAACATTTTCATCTCTTTTTATTTTTATCTTTTTATCATTTATCACATTAAAAATCTATCATAGTTATATTTTTTCTCTTTCTAAGTGTCCATTAAACTTTTTTTTCCTCTAAAAAAAGGAAATGTGATACGATAATTTATTGAGCCCGTAGAGCGGAAAAAGGATTGAGAATAAAGGGTCTGTCACCATGTGGCAACTAGTGTCGTTATGCTGGCTGATTCACCAATTTTTTCTAAAGCATTCGGCTCAAAAATGAATTATAATCCAAAGCCCAAAGATAGAGTCCGTAGGCCCACCAAACTGATCATTGGGTTAAAAAATAAAATGAAAAACAACTATGATTTTTTTTTTTTGGTACATCAAAATAGAAGTGATTATGTTTCAAGGATTTGAAGCTAGACGTTTATGTTCCAAGCCTTGAGAAATTAACCATCTAAAGTTCGTCTTCCCACAATAAATAATATTTAATTAATTCTATAGATAGTCCAAATAAGTTAAACCAATTTCACAAGAAAAGAAAATAAACTCAAATTTTATACAATGACAATCTACATGATCTATGACACACAAATCAATAATGTAGCACGACAGCTATTTTTGACAGATGAATCTAAAGACCAAAAGTTGCTTAATTACGTATATCTAGAAATGTTACTTTTCAAATGGCTTAATATTAGTACACTGCCAAGTAGATGAATAAGAAGCAATTTTCCTTCCAAGGCAGAAAATTTGTACTACTATATTTTAGTCACACAAGATTTTCGGTGTTTTTGACAAAGGAAAATATCCTTGGATATCATTTGGTTGGAACTCAGAACAACAAGAAAAAAAAAGTTTGATATAATTAACAGTGATATAATAATGTGATTGTTCGTAATATTTTTAAGAGTAGGAATATTAAATACGGAAAATAGAGATTTAAAACAAATTAAATAAGTTGATGTATATATATATAATATAAGTTAAATTAGTTTTTCTCTAATTTATTATTTAGGATTAATTTAATTTTTAGATTTAATTTAATCCTCTAATTTTAAAAACTGATTCACTTTTATTTTTTAGTTTTTTTATTTAATTTAATCATTAATTTTTAAATTGATTTATTTTTTAAAAATGATATATTTTAAGACTATTTAAGATCATTTAGTGAAAATTTTAAAGTGTTATAAAATGGTATTTCTTACTATTTTACAATATAAACTAAAGAACAAAATTAAATAATCAAATTAAATAAAAAAATAAATTAAATCTAAAAAATAAATTGAAAGAATAAAAAACTAATTTAACGTAAAATATACTCGTGGAACGTTTTCTCTGCAACATTCTAAACTTTAGGTAACTCCCCCCGGGACACGTGGTCAGTGGAAGCCGACACTTCTATATATTCGAAACCTCACCCCCTTCCCACTCCAACCGAAGCCTGAAGAACCCTAAGCCCTCCCTTGCTCGGAATTTTACTCTCTCACGGTAGCACCAGATAGAGAACTCTAGATCTCTTGTTTTCCTATCTAAGGTTTGCATCTTCATTCCTCTGATTTTTCCCTTTTCCCCGTTGTATTTAACTATGTCTACTTTTTTTTTTTTTTTTTCCTTTTTCAATTTCTAAATTGGTAGTTGTTTGTTACTATGCAGAGATTAGAGATTGAAGATGGTGTCTGACGCGAGCAAGAAGAAGGCTGCGCAGAAGAAGGCGGCGGCAGCGGCCAAGAGAGGAGGCAAAGCAGCAGCTGCTTCGTCGAAAACGACGTCGTCGGAGAAGGCCGCCGACAAGCTTGCCAACGGAATTGGGGACATTCAGATATCCGATCGAACCTGCACCGGTGTCCTCTGCTCGCATCCTCTTTCCAGGGATATTAGGGTGAGAACCATGTTACTCTTATTACAGCTTAGCTGATGTAGAATGTTGAAGAAGGTTGAGCTGGAACAAAGAAACTGGTTTCCAAAGATTTGAATAATATGTTTCATGTTTTAATATTAAAGAAAACAAGTACACGCGCCTAAAGCGCTTACTTGTATAGGTGCCTTGATGCCCCTGAATTTGGCTTCATCTAATGTAGTGATAATTTTTGGCTAAAATTATGCTGTTATCTGAACTTAGATTTAACATTATTTCTTTTTTTAAGGGTCTACCTAAAAGTTTATCTCAAAGATTTTTCACTCTCAAAGATTTTTCCCTTTTGTTTGGCCTATTAAAATTTGCCTTGGGTTTTCAATTGAAAATATTCCGGCTTACTTTTGTATGCATATACTGCATTGTCCCCCTGGAAATAGGAAAGTAGAAGAATAATCTATAAGTTCTATAAAAAGACATTTCAAGTTTAGCAAGTCTTGCTTCTAGCTTATTGTTGCTTACATGGGTGCATAGCCAAGCAGTTGGGTCTGTAGCATTGGCATTCTACCATGTTGCCAACCTCAAAAACTTGATTCTCCTTCATGAATGTAACCAAATACTAACCAATTGTGAATTCGTTGGAGGAAGGTTGATGTTGTAATATTATGCAATAAAAAGGATATTTCTGCCTTTTTAAATGTAACTAATTGCTTGCAGCGATTAGTATTGTATTGACGTGTCTGTTTATGCCGTCATTACAGATAGAATCTCTGTCAGTTACTTTCCATGGACATGATTTGATAGTTGATTCCGAATTGGAGCTAAATTATGGAAGGTTTGTCATCCTTACATAACAATTTTGTTCTGCTTCTGGTTAGGATGCTGTAGTTTATAATTGTAATATTCTTTTGGTGATTATGCTAACTTAGTTACTTTAAATTCCTTTCAGACGTTATGGCTTGCTTGGATTAAATGGTTGTGGGAAGTCTACCCTGCTTACGGCAATAGGTTGTCGAGAGCTACCTATTCCAGACCACATGGATATTTATCACCTTACCAGGGAAATTGAAGCCTCTGACATGTCTTCATTGGAGGCTGTCATAAGCTGTGATGAGGAAAGGTTGAGATTGGAGAAAGAAGCTGAAGCTTTGGCAGCGCAGGTGTGTTTAAGTAATATAGACTCTGCTTTTTTTCTCACTTTCTTATGTTTTTGGATCATTGACTTTCTTGCTTGGTTTTTGGTCCAGGATGATGGGGGTGGGGAAGCTCTTGAACGTATTTATGAACGATTGGAAGCCATTGATGCATCAACTGCAGAAAAGCGTGCTGCCGAAATTTTATTTGGTCTTGGTTTCAACAAGCAGATGCAAGCAAAGAAGACACGTGATTTTTCTGGTGGCTGGAGAATGAGGATTGCTTTAGCACGTGCTCTATTTATGAACCCTACCATTCTTTTACTTGATGAACCAACCAATCACCTTGGTATGCATTGATTTTCATGTGACTGATGTGATGATTTTTTCTTGTCTCACTTGTGGTTTTAAATGGAAGGTCCTGTAGATTCTTTATCAGTTTATCTATGGTATAAATTATGTCTATCAAATGTTAGCCATGAACTTGTTGAATCCTTCTAGTTTACCCAGTAGGTGGGTAGGCCTCTGCATATAGTATTTAGAGCAAATTCTCTTTGGTGTCTGCGTTAGAAAAAGGATTAATGGATTGCCATGGAAGGGTTGCTTCGAGGTATGATAATATGTTCCCAGCTGCTGTATATCAACATGGTTGATTTGTGAATGCCAGATCCAATCGTTTTTCATTCTTGTAAATCTTAATTGATCTTTCTTATTATATCTTGTTGAGAAATTGTCAACCCTGCCATCCTGCATTCTGTCTCTGCATTATCATTTCATTTTATGGTGGTTGCATTTCTGCTAATGCAACTGATGCAATCTGAACTAAATCCGTTATTGATGTTACTTTATACTTTCAAATTAAAGTTGATCTTTTTTTGTGTGTCTATATGATATCTGCGACCGTGAGATGTTCTTGCTCTTGTTTGTAGTTACATCTGTCAGTATGTTTCACCTTTGGTCCTGGAATCTATTCATAGTTTTAAAAAAATATATTTGCAGATTTGGAAGCTTGTGTGTGGCTGGAAGAGAATCTGAAGAAGTTTGACCGTATTCTGGTTGTGGTTTCACACTCCCAGGATTTCCTTAATGGTGTCTGCACAAATATCATCCACATGCAAAACAAGAAGCTGAAGCTCTACACTGGTAATTATGATCAATATGTTCAGACACGTGCTGAACTGGAAGAGAACCAGATGAAGCAGTACAGATGGGAGCAGGAGCAGATTGCCTCGATGAAGGAATACATTGCCCGATTTGGTCATGGATCAGCAAAACTAGCCCGCCAAGCTCAGAGTAAAGAGAAAACTCTTGCAAAAATGGAGCGGGGTGGACTTGCAGAGAAGGTGGTAAGAGACAAAGTTTTGGTATTCCGCTTTGTTGATGTGGGAAAACTTCCCCCGCCTGTCCTCCAGTTTGTTGAGGTGACATTTGGGTACACTCCTGATAATCTGATCTACAAGAACCTTGACTTTGGGGTTGATTTGGACTCTAGGATTGCTCTGGTTGGACCTAATGGAGCTGGGAAGAGTACGTTGCTGAAACTAATGACTGGTGATTTGGAACCTCTAGATGGCATGGTTCGACGCCACAATCACCTGCGGATTGCTCAATTTCACCAGCATTTGGCTGAAAAGCTAGACTTGGAAATGTCTGCCCTCCAGTATATGATAAAAGAATACCCTGGAAACGAGGAGGAGAGGATGAGAGCAGCCATTGGGAAATTTGGACTGTCTGGCAAAGCGCAGGTCATGCCTATGAAGAATTTATCTGATGGGCAGAGGAGCCGTGTGATATTCGCATGGTTAGCTTATAGACAGCCTCACCTGCTACTTTTGGATGAGCCAACGAACCATTTGGATATAGAAACAATTGACTCATTGGCTGAGGCATTGAATGAATGGGATGGTGGCATGGTGCTTGTTAGCCATGATTTTAGGCTCATAAATCAGGTGGCCCATGAGATATGGGTGTGTGCTGATCAAGCTGTGACCAGATGGGAAGGTGGCATTATGGATTTCAAGGAGCACCTAAGGTCAAAGGCGGGTTTATCTGACTGAGAAGAAGATAGTGGGACTGGGACACTCCAGCATATCACCATCTAAGGACTACTTTACGTACTGCAAGTGGGGTGTTGCTGCTTGAATTGGATTTCTCCATGGTTATTATAGTTTTTTTTATTTAAATGGCTCTGCAGAGTAATCGCTTTAGAAATCATGTCCTCCCCCGTTAGATTGCAGTAATTTGTATTTTTATCCTTTAGTTGCTGACCAGCATGATAGATAACAGGGAACCTTACGTAGATGTAATACCTATCTGCATGTGAATGATATGTTGTACCTAGAGTATTATATTTACTGCACTAGTTTCCTCTGCCGCTCTTCCTCCTAGTGATTTTTCATCCTTCGCAAGTTCCCTTCATGTTTCCCGATAAAATTTAAGGCCCAGCTATTTTAGGGGTATACGCAAATCAGATTAGATTGGGTTTGATTATACTCGTCACTTCATCTGATCAAAATACTTTCAGTTAGGTTGATGATACTCGTCAATTCTTCTGATGAAAGAAATGCTGAAAATACTGAGATTGTTTTAACTATAACGTAGTATATTTAAGTACAAGAAGTACTCAAAATACTTAAGCATACCTGATTAGACTAAACGTTACCTACACCAGAGTCTCCACAAAATTACAAACTTGAAACATCCCTCACTCTATACGATAGTATCCCATCCCCTGATGCTATATATCAAATATTGCTTTACCATTTATGAATTATGACCAGCCCAAAAATAGTTCGTAACTTTATGATATGACTCAACTTAATCTTAGTCAAATATGATTAGACTCGTGCTCCCGCAAAACATATTTTCAACTTAGATAAGTAGATCATCATTATAAAAACTCGCTGAGCGCTGTGTTGACCTCTTCATGTCATAACCATTCTTCTTGAGCATCTTCAAAGCCAACTTCACTTTATCCTCAGAATCTGTTTTCTTATGATTTTAAGAAATTATTACTTGGTACGGAATACTATATCTATAATCTTCGATCAATCTTCACGTTATTGAGATTTTTAATTGAAATTTTTTTTGAATAAAATTTAATTGCCTATAATAGAGATTAATTAGGAATATATTCTGTTATAATCCCAGATTATATAATAATTTTATCATGATTTTGCTAGCAAGGGTATAGAAATAACAAAGCAAGCAGTTGATCGTGTAAGGCTGTAAGTATCTGATTCATTCGGAGCTGCACCCCTTTGATAACATCACCAGGTTCTTGTATCAACAACGTCCACATGCAGTTACTTTTTTTTGGTACCTACATCATACAGTTACTTGATGTTTGCTTCTGATGTCTCAATGATTAATTCTTATATGTTGTGAAAGTGTTATGTTTCTACTATTCACCGGTGACTAGTTAATAACAAAAGGATTTATAATAAATTCATAAACTAATTTTTTAAACGCAATTAAATATGTACAAGAGACGAAATAGGCATATATGTCGTCATTTAAAGAAATTATACATGGATACTTAATATGTCAACTGACACCCAATGAGAGAGATAAAAGTAAAAAAAGTATAAGTATTATGATTTGATACGAAAAGAGATAAAGAAAAAGAAAAGATATATTTGTTAGACGTTTAAAAAACATGAATGTTAATGTATCATCACTTATGATAATTATTTTTCATGCCCTGTCCGAAATTGAGTACTAGTGTGAGTGTGTTCTGCTTGCACAAACTTGAGTATTAGTGAGTGTGTGAGTGCTGCATTATTCATTTTATTGTACATCGACAGCTGGTATCATAGGGGCATTCCCAAATCGCAACTTTATACATGAATTTAAATGCCAAGAAAGTTTCATGGCATTAAAGTCAATCGACAAGCAGTAGAATCATTGGTTGCAGCCATAATTTCATTATAAGTAAGGATGTCCCTAATTATCATAACACCTTTTATCTGGGTGGGAATAGAGGGGCCAAAAAGTGCATCTTAGCTGGTGGGATAACGGAGACAAGTTGAAGATATTTTATGAAAAAACGGAGCAGTTTGAAATTGTCTTAACATGCTTTGTTCATAATTTAGTACAAATTTGAGATAAAAAATCTTGTTTGAAAAATATTATTCCTTTTCAAAAAAACTAAACATATCATTATTGTTTATGAACGAAATTTACCTAGTTTGCATCCCAAACTAAAAACAAGAGAGTATAATCATCGTTGGAATCATGTAACAAGAATAATATTATTACATGAGATAAAAAATGAAATGTTTGTGAATTTAATTGTGTAAAAATATGTAAACATGCTAACGTTGGTGTTTATTTGCCCGTGGAAAGGTGATTAATTAATACACTGGTTGCGGCAGTGTAAGCATCTAAATGGGCGTTCACACTTTTTGAAGGAGGAAATTAATATAGGAGACTATATCTAGTGCCGATGTGTTTGTTTTTTCGTTTTAAAATTCGTTGAATGCCACTAAATCACGTTTAGGTGCTTAAGAAAGTGTGCATACGGAGAAACAAACACACTGTATCATTGAGTACAATGTCCACTTATGTTGGAGAGAGGATTGTACCTTTTCCAAACATATATACACAGTTCTTAGATCCTTGTCTTAATGTTGGTATAAATTTTGCTTAACAAAAATAAAATAATTACGTACTATAAATATTATAAGCCTACGTCAATGAAACGATGCATTATACTAATATTCATATACAATATCCGTGCACCATATTAATTAGTATACACACATACGTACCTAGTACCTACCATGTTTATATATCTGATGATAAAGATAATAATATCAATGAAGACAAACTAAATGACTAGTAATTATTATTAGTAGTGGAATATTGTTACAGTGAATCGTACGTGAATGAATTAAGCCAGCAAAAGGATACTAGTAATTAAGTAATTAAACTCCTTCAAACGAAAGTAAACCCCCCCCCCCCCCCCCCCCC